>JAMKCH010017231.1:0-24191 GCA_023653785.1 Ophioderma brevispina
TTAATTAGAATTGAATACAAAGTCGGCATATATCACGTACTCTTCAAATTGCCAGAGAAAAAGATGTGCATCAGGATAGGCTTTCATGCAGGAAGGAAGCCTTGCGTATCGATTTGTTACCGTTTCAAAAATATAGCAATTTCGCTGATTTTTGCAAATTAATTAGCAACATTTGAATACTTAATTTGCCCGACCGAACCGAAATATGCCCAAAATCTAATCAGTCGAGAACTCTTCAAACCCACTTCCTTCAACCAAGTTTACACCATTACAACCTAACGGAAACTCCAGAAAACTTGTATCCAAAGCCTCGGGAGAAAAATTTCGTAAGCAAAGTAGATACTTAAGGGACATAATGGCATGAACAACTGAACATAATGAAAAGGACCCTTACTGAAATCACTTCCAAGTGTTGAAAAAAATTGAGTTGACATTCTGTAAACACAGTAAAAACTGGAAAGAGTGCCGGGGGGGGTGGGCAGTTTGTGGCATGAAAAATAAAGAGATTATAAAAGATGATATAACGATTATAAAAGAAAAAATGGAAAGAGGACCTGTTTAAAACCGCAACAAAAACCGATTGTCAAAACAAAAAAACTAAAAACAAACAAACTAAACAAAACAAAGAGAAGAAAGTCGGTTATGTTTTATTGTAAGCAGGCTGCTTTTACGTCCGTTACCCAGAAAATTCTAGTGGTCTATTTAATAAAAGTTGCAAAAAGCGACCCGCTACTCAGAAAAACCGTTACTTAGAAGGCCCGTAGTCAGAAAATTATGAATAGTGGGCCGTATTATAAAATGGAAAAAAAGATCGCTATACAGAAACCCGTTATCGAAGGCCCACTCACTCCGAACATTCTGAAAGCGGGCCTCTGATTAGGGGTCTTTGATCAGGGCGTCGTTAACGGGCCTGCCCGGCTATGAGGGCGGCAAATTTCCCACAGTTTGGGAAAATTTTCCCTCTCAGGGGGGATCAAAAGGCCAATTTTTCCCGGTCAGAGGGCTTAAAAAAACGGCTGATTTAGCATGATTTTGCAATTTTTTTCCGGCCAAAGTCGTCAGGGGGGCAACCGGCCCCCCTGAACCCCCACCCCCCCCCCCCCACCCCCCGCCTGTTACGCCACTGCTTTGATTAGTGGGTCTTCTGAGTATCGGGTTTTCTGAGCAGAGGGTTTGTCCTTCGCATAAAGGGTTCGTTAATCAGAAGGTGCGCTAGTCAGAAAAAATATTCTGAATAGCGGACCTTCGAGTAACGGGTTTTTTTCTAAAAGTTAGCGGGTCTTCTGAATAATGAGTCATTTTTAAGAAAATCCATCCCATCCCACTATCCAGAATTCTGAATAGAGGACTGGTTTAACGGGCTTTCTGAATAGTGGGTCTTATGAGTAGTGGGTGTTCTAAATAAAGGGTACCCCCCCCCCATTACTAACTACCAAAGATGTTAAACCTTTTCTGTAGTGGGCTTAAACGAATTCCTTAAATTGTAAGCCCCTATGGAATTCTCTCCTGGCTCTCTAAACCACGAGTGTCAACCTGTACATGAGCCTGGGTGTTAACAACGAGTTTGACAAGGGTTCGGTGTGATTACAACACAATTAAATGGGCACCCTATCCGAGACCCGAGCTGTTCAAATGGATAATCTATCCGAAACCCGGGGCCAGGCAATATGACCATTGGAATTTTTACCTGGGCTATTTTATGGGCTGGTCTGTTTTGAGCATGATATCCGCTTTGAGCATGATATAAACACTAAAAATCGAAATCAACATTCTAAGAGAGTCCTGTGGAATTATACTCTATTGAACTGAACAAGTGCAAACTGATACCCTATGTGAGACTGAAGAGACATAGGTGAATTTGATCTGATACCCTATGTTGCCAGTCTCGCGAACCTGACCTGCCAGGTCTCGCGTTTTTTGTAACGGGGTGGTTATCCCCCCCCCCCCCGGCAATAACAGCCGGGGTGAAATGTGTATAACTGATGAGCCCATATAGGCGGCGCGGGGGCGTCCAGAAATTCCCAATTTTAGACGTCGTCATTGGTTTAACACGTAAAAGGCGAAGTCTCACGACCAATGCTTGCTTTCGAATATTGATGTGTTAAGGACAATGTTTTCATTTTCCAAAATCGTTGGAGCTGAAGAACAACTCGATGTTAAGGGTCATTTCTGATTTTGTTAGTATGAATAATGGATTAGCAAAGGGTACATATTTGCCTAGTTCCAACTTTAGTTAAAGCGGTATATAAACCCATTATGGTCAAGGTCACCTGGGGGTGTAAATGTACCATGGTTGTTCAAAGTGGTATCATATGATTCCTCTTGTTCATACTGAACCACAAAATGTATGTTAATCTGATTTGGTGTGGATATCACCATTGCAAAATCCAGGGAGGAAAGTTTGGTGGACCCCCATAGACCATGTACAACCTTTATTACATTTGCTATTTAATTAAACCAACCAAATGGTCACAACAATGTTAAAATAATCTATTTGGGATCCTATGAGGGACAAACATAAAAACTTGTCACCAGTAGTTTCAAACAACATATGAGCATTGGGTAAAATTTTAACCCCAGGATGACTTGAACCATTAATGTGGCTATAGCTCTTTAACTACAGGTTCGGAAATAACAAATATATACTTTTTTCTACAATATCCTATAAGGAGACTAAACGCTTTAGGTTACATTATTAGTGTACACCAATTTGACTCGATTTTAAACTTCCTCTATTGCGTCATTCTACATATAGGTCTATGAAAAACTATATTTTTTAAAATAAAAACCCTGCCCAATCGATGAAATATATTTGCATCAAAATAGATTATCCAAAGTTATGTTTTGGGTATTATTCGCCTTCTGTCGGGTTTATCCAATAAATGAGTTTTGAATCTCGCCTGTGAGAATTTTTGCATTAAAGATGTCATCTAAAACTTGTCTTTACTACTGTGATTTTTTTTTAAATCGTTCATTGGATAAATATATCATCATTACCACCGCCCGCCATTCTTGGATTGGTTTCATCATCAATCAGTATTCACTCCACGATGGACGAAGCCTGAACATTTTACACGGCAAACAAATCTAATCTGATTTGTGATCACCCTGTTGATTTCGGCCCAATATCAACGACTCCATTTTGCGTCCTTGAATCCATGAAAATACCTTTATGCTTGGCCTTTGGTTTGCCATAGCTGTCAGAAATATTATCACATTAGCTTAGCAAACCTACTCATGACTTGGTCAATGGGTATCTCCGACATCGAATACTCTTAATGAATGACCATAAGTCCGGATATAAGCCTTAATATAATTAGAAATACTAAAAAATTATGGGCTCTTCATCAGTGCCTGGGGACAACCAAGATCGTTTCTGAATGCTGAACACCCACCCGATGCATACCCGCGACCACTTGACCTCGTACACATGGAGACGGGCTGAGTTGCCGATTGAAAAAGCATGACTTTTGTTTTTGTTTGCCCTTAGCAATAGGCGGAAATAATGCATACACCTGCTGCTGGTGCACATATTCCACACATTTGTTCTATTGTTATTAGCAAATTTTCCTTTAACATTGACAATAAAGTGAAGCCAAATTGCGCAGGGCAAAATGACACTTCCTGTGGCTTCAATCGGCGACTATTCAACGTGAGCCAAGGGCTCTATCCCATGTGTAGATGCCAGTGACCCACACAAAATCAAAAATGCAGGGAAAATTTAATTACTGGGACGAATAATTTCGGACGGAATATCTAACCCATGATATATGGTTTCCGACGAACTTGTTACTGTTTCGAATTAATTTGTTTTGCCATCTAAAGCATTAGGCTAGTGTGAATGGTTGAGAAATAGTCAAGTATTTCAGTTGCTATGTCAGAATAATGTATAACATCACCAGAAACATCCACATTGGTTGTCCTATGACACAGGGGTGCGGCATATTTCTCCTGAAATTACACCCTACATCACAGATCATCTGAAAAGATGAATCGCATCCTGGAATTGCTCGAATATTTATGTTCCTTACATCCAGCACCCCAAATATGATTTATGTTTATATAATTATTATGTAGACTCTCATCTACTAGGTCCAAGATTCATTCATCTCAAAACCCGTCACATGAGGACGTCATGAAGCGTAATTGCGTCCATCTTTTAATATCCCTAAAATCCCTCTAAAACCAATTTTCCAATTTTCAAAAATCACAAAGTGCTCTTAACAAATAACGCTCCCTCCTTTTTTGTATTGCGTGTGGTTCAGGTGGTAGTCATTTCATTCTGGGACCAAAAGGATATAAATAAATAAAATGGTCCGCAAAAACAATACATGAATATGATATTTGACGGTAGGTAACCGTTGCTAACTAGTATTTAAAATGAAGCTTTTCAGTATTTTGCCAATAGTATAATAACGAGATTAATGAACATCACGATCTTGCTTGCGGTAAACATGTTGACAAGATCGCTTCAAATTAACTTTGGTCGGTTTAAAGAAACTGAGTGTCCTGCATGAACAGAGTGTCTACAACCATAGCAATGTCGGGATAACCGCGACATTGTAGACAGGCCATTAGAGTACAGTGCTGAACAAATGATGTGTACAGCACTCAATGGAGAACACCAATGGCTAGATGGTGGTAGGACACTCATTCATACGGACCTGTATTTTTTGACACCGGTGTGAAAGCAGATATAGTCCGCGGGGATCTAAGTCCGGGCCTCCATAGACGATAACGGATAATGCGTGAAACTAATGTTGCGTAAAGGTCAACTGAATCGATTACCCTAGTGTTCACCATTGTTCCTCGGACCTATGAGTACGCCGGACATGGTTACTTCTACACAACCGGTCGTCTTTACGCCATAAGAATTGATGGAACACACCCTGTCATTCATATCATAGCTTAACAACCTTGGAAATTGTCAAGATATCATTTGACTTCCACCATACAGCAAAACATGAGAATAACACACTGTTGATAGAAAGAGTGGATATCACTGACTTATCATGTTGGTCTCAACACTGTGTTGCCTTTTTGTCCTTTCTTATTATCGGAGGGAATTTATTCTGCCCTTTGTTTTGTTTCTCGGCGGGCTAAATACTAAAAACAACCAACCAGACTGCTTGATATCACTTACTTGCTCGATTACTACCGGATTCCGGGTTATCTTCCGCTTCCCCTTGCATCTGCATTGTCAGAACATTCCAAGTAGTTGTAAAGTGGATCTGTCTTACAGCAAGCGTATCGAATTGCTTTAATGTGGTTTGAACTCCTTACTGTCTCTGCTTCTGGTAATTAGAACCGATATCTAGCCATTGAATTTCCACTTGATTATTTGACAAAAGTTACTGCTAACCGAGCCCGAGGCGAGCATTATTTGTTCATGGACTTTAGCTGTTTATATTAACTATGCATTTCAAGTTTTCTTCTCCATTTCGAAGGAATTGGAACTTCAATTTGGACTTCATTTTTTGCCCCTCATTTGACCTGCTAAATTTTGGAGACATGATCATAGTATTCTTTTTGCTTATGTTTTTTCTTCATTTCTTCCGATGCTATCACCGCGGCATCTATGCACGGATTTTAGGATTGCAAAACAACACACACTCGGACAACAATTTACAGGCCACCAGACACGCACGAAGCTCCATCACGACACCTTGATAATAAGCATTGAGACCTTTTGTTTGTTATGTTGCTTCTTCTACTACCATGATACCTTTGTATGTCTACGCCTATGTTTCCTATTAGAGAGGATTTTTTCTTACCCACATGTTGAGACATTGGTACATGGCATTGCCCTCTGTAATAGCTGGATAAATATATGCATTTATACCCTCAGAGACCAGTGTTTGGAAAGTCTGCTTTCTAAAACGGTGATTACCACGTGCAGAAGTCATGCTTGTAGCTAGTTGAAGCCAAGGTGCAACGAGATATTTCACAAACAGATGTCCCTAAAAAATATGAAAATTCTGATTTTTTGTACTGTTTGTAAAGCTCTCTATCAAAAATAGCACAATCTGAAAGGATTAAAGACGATAATTATTTTTTGGTGCAAATATTTTGAAATTCTAATTCCTAGAGGAGGCAGCAAAACTAGGAAATTCAGCCAATGGTTTACATCGAAATATAAGCATATAAAAATCACCTTTGATTTCCACTTTTAAGATATTTCTCTGCACCAAAATACAACGTAAGACAAATCATTTTAAGGTCTATTTATATGAAATCATACATACCTATGACACCTAACATTTCAAAATCTCTCGTGCACATTTGAAGGTGAATGATACACAACTTTATCAAAACTCTAAAAGACAGCATTTTCACTCAAAATTATCAAAACGAATTAGTATAATGCACGCAATGTTTGGCATTTATTAAGACTTCATTTCGTATTCCACCAATATAACCATAATTTTAATGGAAGCCAGCTTCTTAGCTTTGGTATAATACACCAAATGTTGCAGAAAGGCACAAAAATGACTTGTTTACCCATTAAACGCAGCCCTGGGTTAGTATTCCCAAGTGCTAAAATTATAAAACACTCAATGTTAAAGCTTTTAAAATTCCCACGTCATCATGATAATTTGCCACTTTTTATGCTGTCAATTTAAATCAGTCGTGATATTTACATGTAAACGATCGAGCAATTAATTAGTCAATGAAGTACAACGCGTATCCTTTTTCTCTGAAAGTCATATGACGGTGAATAAAAACTAAATACAGGTCTTCGAAGCTATTCGTTGGTTTGCGCTAAAGTTTGAACATGTTTTTTCACACCCATATGACAAAGATTAAAATAGCTTCAAGTGATTACGAAGTAAACTTGTACATGCCCACAATTACCTCCAATATGTAATGTTATAGTCATCTTATTTGGATTTAAAATATTATTTATTTCTCTAGTGTAAGTTTGACGAAAAAGTCTTAACAGAGAAAGACTTATTTCACCGTGCAAGAGAAAAATGGAAATTCTCCAGCGCAATATAAGATGATGCAGGTGTTGGTTTACAAAGATCAAAGATTAGTACAGATGATCTAAGTACCATACATATATTGGTATTTTCCAGGTTTTGTGGAAGTTAAGATTGCTCAAAGATGATGTCATATTATGACTCATAAATGATGTCCATTTGGGTGTGTCCGCAATTGGATAATGTGTTGGGCTGTTTCTGCATGATAAGCTGTAATAGCTATTTTG
The DNA here is from genome assembly GCA_023653785.1 of Ophioderma brevispina. NCBI lineage: Eukaryota > Metazoa > Echinodermata > Ophiuroidea > Amphilepidida > Ophiodermatidae > Ophioderma > Ophioderma brevispina. The sequence continues at coordinate 7,211 of JAMKCH010017231.1, forward strand.
GATGTGAAAACAGTTGTGAAATATAATAAATAATAATAAGACATTGCAGGTTTTAAGATTGCCAGTAGTTCCAATTGTCCGTATAGACCCTTTGCAATACGACGTCATACTTTTCGATTACCGTAAAATCTCTTGCCGTCTGGAAGAAATACCAAGAGTGTAATAAATCACACTGTTACAACTTGACAATCTCTGGATTCCATTAGAGAATAAAAGATGAGATTTTTTGGTTTTTTGGCCTATCTCTAATAATGATCATTATGGATTGGCATCCATATTTGAGTGGTGATGCCGGTGTAAGACTGAGTGTCCCCCATGAGAGAGTGTCCCTGCTACCATAGCAACATGTACGGACTAAACCGTGACCTTGTTATGAGGCCCATTTGGGTACAGTGGCTTAAACACACGATGCATACAGCACTCAATGGCGAACACAATAGACCGATGGGTGGTATGACCCTCTTCACGCGGACACTGTAGTTTTATGACACCGGCACAGCCGGAATCCACTACGATAAAATATTGTAATGCCAAGCCATTATGAACACCATCTAGATGCCAGAAGCAAAATCTCATCTTTTATTCTCATTCTTATTTAGAATTGATTTTTTGCTTTCTATCGACATAATTTATTTGTCAAAAATATTCTCACATCATTCTTTTTTATTCATTTAAAGAATTCCCACCCCTCTTAAAAACAAATGTTTCAATCCAAAGAACCTCGCGCAGTGTCGTCAACGCGGCTGTGTAAATTACATTTGCGTACCGACGCGAAATGCACGACGCAGTTATAAACGTGGGCCGTTGTGCGCGAGTCATATATTCGACTAACCTGCGGTAATTGCTGCACGCACTATCACTCTTTCCCATTACTGGATTGGCGGAGCTTTGTCCTAATCCAATCAAATTTCTCGTTAACATGATAAACCACGCCCACTGAATAAGTAGCTGCATTTCACTTACTGGTAATAAAAATGACAGAGCATATGTGGTATGCCAGATAAGCTATTTGTTTTGAGCAAGTTTTTGTTAGAAAAAAATAACGTTGACTGGACAAATGTTTGCAACAATCGCCAATTGTCTTCCATCGACTTTAAAGCTTAATCAGCCGTGGCACTTATGTTGATAAATTAAGATTCACAATTCACCGTATCTCCATGTACATGAGCTTACCGGTTGTTGATCTGTTATCACACCTTCAGTTTGATTGCAAATTAGCGCGGAAGTTGGTACGGAGTGCGTTTACTCGGTATTATGTTTGCCGCCTGTCTCGCGTTTGGAACCCCCCCCCCCCCCCCCCCCCCCTCTGAGTACGCACAAGGGCACCAGTCAAACTGCCAGCCAACAACGTGCCAAACACTATCATAGATTTTGCTAAATATATTTACGAGGAAGATTGCTGTCGAACTGGGAACATATTAGTATTATAGTAAGAAAAATTAGGTCCTCTATACACGAAAAAAAAAAAAAAAAAAATATTACCATTTTTTTTATAAATATTTTCGTTATTGAAGGGCTTCAAAGCATGTTATACAGAAATCGTCATCACAATCAACACCTGTGCTCACGATGCGTCCGCGTATTTTTATCCTGCTCGGGTGACTAAATTGTTGATTTGTTGATGAACACTCTGTACATGTGTAATCCCTGATAGTGACACTTCCAGACTACATGAAATGTTCTTTGTCCCCGCTTAGTAAGCATAAATGAAAGCTTAATTCCAAAGTACGCTAACTCCAATGGCTGCCCTGTATAAATCATCGAAATTCCTACGGTTTCAAAGCAGTTGAATAGTTTTGACATAGTTTGGCTATCTTTTTTGAAAATAATGATGGATAGGCGGGAGTCTGGTGAAGGAGGAAATGTGTGAGAAGGTGGTGGAGGTGAGAAGGAGTGATAGAGTGAATGACAGTAGTAATGATTTATGCGGCTATGCTCCCCAAGTGGTAGGAATGCGAATAGAAGGGATTTTTATATAAGATGGCGGAATGCAATGGGATTTGCTAACTGTGGGTGAATTGTCTTATGTGTTGGTGCTTTTAAGGGAGGAAACGTTTGGAGAGAAATCTGGACGGAAGAATGTTTTTGGAGTTTTGTCACGAAAAAAAAAATGTGTAGCGCAGATTACGGAAAGAGGGGTCAAAGAAAGTTACCGTTAGTTATGGGGGAACTGACAGAAGTTTGATTTTGTGTTAGTGGGCAAGGAGCCTGAAGAATAGACGAATGTGACGGTGATTCAGGGAATTGCCAACACAGGTTGGTGGATACTGATGTTGATAAGAGGAAGGTGAAAAGGTGGGTAGGAGGAAAGTAGTGAGGAGAGGAGAAAGTTATGAACTGAAAGGAAGAAGAACGAGAAAGAAAAGAATTTTGAAGAGTTGGGGAGCTTTGTGGGGACTGAGTGTCGAAATTGTGGGGGGGGGCGGCTTTAAAGAAGGGGTTTACAGACATGGTGAAGTGTGTGAAAAAAAAGGAGGATGAGACATGAGAAATATGGCAGTTATGAGTTGGTGGCATGAAGAGCGAGGAGGCGATAGTAGAAGAATGATGCATATAAGTGATAAGGAATGAGAAGAAAGAAAAAATGGTTACAAAGAAAAATAAAAGCGAGGTATAAGATTTGAAGAAGAAGCCGAGGAGCAAAGAAAGTGGTTACCAGGGTTATGAAGGAGGAGGGGCTGGCGAAGGGGATAAATGAGCTGAGAGAGAATCCAAACAAGGTCGACAAGCCGTACAAGATAGTGAAGGCGATGAAAACGGAAGGAAGAAAGTTGTCGAAGGGAAGGGGGAAGATGTCTGAGAGGACTGTGATGAAAATTGAACTTCAGTGAGAAAGTTAGAGGTAGAATTTGGAAAGAGCATATGGAGAGAATCATTAATGAGGAGAATGAGTGGGATCAGAAGGTGAGGCTGATGTGGTGGAAGCAGGGCCAGTTGAGAGAGTCAGCCGGGATGAAGTTGTGAGGCAATGAGGAAAAATGCAAAGCAGGAAAATACTGTGCGACCCTGGACCCTCTGAGGTGAGTGTTGAGATGCTTATTGCGAGAGAAGCGATTATTGGTGTGGATGATGAAGTTTCCAGATTGAAGGGGGGCTACCGGAGGAGTGGGCAGTGTGTGTGGTAGTTCCAATTTAAAAGGGAAATGGGATGCAATGAGTTGTGGTGCATACGGGTTTGTGAATAGAATTCGGAGATAGAGGATAGAGGAAGTGGAATTGAGATGCAATTTGGCTTTATGCCAGGGAAGGGAACGATGGATGCCATTGTTCATTTTGAGGAGGGTTGCAAGAGGGAATATCGAGCTAAGGGGAAGAAACTACGGTGTTTTTGGGATTGAGAAGGCATGCTAACGAGGAAAGTTGATGGAGTGGGCGGTGATGAGTTTTGTATGAAGGGAGCAAAGACAAGGGTTTGAGGTGGTTGTGAGGCAGTTGAGGGTGAAGGTGGGTGATGCATCAAGGATTCTGTAACGTCACCGTGGATATGATTGATGATGATTGATATGATATATAGTTCTATGTGATTGATGTACTTACGGAGAGTGACAAAAGAAGGTTTGATGGTGAGATGTTGATGCTGAGACCTGGTTTTAATGTTCTGAGACAATGGAGGAATTGATGGGAAAGTTTGAAAAATAGAACAAGCATTTGAGAGTGAGTAAGGTCTGAAGCTAAACCTTGCGAAAACAAAAGTGATGGTGAACGGGGGGGGGGTGTTAGTACTTAAACCCATGCAGCATATGTGCGAAGAGGGGTAAAGCAAATTCAGGGTGGTGTGGGCGAAAATGGGTGTGAAATTGATACATGAAAGATGAAGACTTCGTGACTCCAAGTTGGACAAGAGATTTGTGTTATGGGAAGAAGATGCGAGAAAAGAGCTAAGGGTTGGTTAACATGGTGTAAACAGGTGGCAAAATTTTGATTGATAAGGTGGAATCGGTGAAGGAGTTCACATACCTTGGGGACAGGTAGTGGGGGTGGTAAATGCGAGTCGGCTGGGACCAGCTAGAGTGAGGTATGGGCGGGTGAGGTTTAGGGAATGTGGTAAGTTGTTACAAGGGAAAGCAATGTTGTAAAGAGCTGTGTGAGATCGTGATGCTTCATTGGCAGTGAGTGATAAATGGTGTCTGAGTGAAAATGCGATGGGGATTTTGAAGAAGGACAAAGAGAGCAATTGATGACAGTGATGGTGCTGTGAAGTTGATGGATAGGAAGTAGACCAGAGGACTTGATGCAGATGTGGTGTTTGGAAGAGCGGTGGACCGGTTGCTGAAGGCGAATAGTGGACGTCGGTATATGGGCAGTGCTGAGAAAGGATGACGAGCATGTCTTATGAAGGGCTTTCGATTCGAGAGAAGACCAAGGAAGACATGAAGAAGCAAAGTGGAGAAGGAGAGTATCAGGATTGGGTTGAGGACGGAGGACGGAGGATGCATTGAATAGGGCGAAGAGGAAGGTTGTTAATCCGGCCAACGTTTATGGGGACAAAACAGGATTTAAAAAACTTGGATGTGCATACATGTGTTTTGTCCGTGGTCACATAGTGGTCAGTATGATCAGTCCGGTAAAAAAATTTTAAAAAAAACCCTTCCTCTATAAACAGCCCGCGTTCCTACATGTCACTCGTGCATATGCATCGTTGATGACGACCGAGTGCCTAGGAGTGTACACAGAGTTGTGATCAGTGGTCAGCACGTGGTCATGTCGCCGGCCAGTTTTACAAAAAATCCTACAAAAACAATTACGAAATATTGGAGTGTACACTGATTTTAGATGTTTAGTTTGGATCGTTGAGTGGTTCACTTTTGCTATTTTGCAAAATCGTCCTTTTCCATCATAAGGCACGCGGATTTATGACAGTTGTGCACATGCATAGCCTAGGGGTGTACACAGAATTTAGGTCTTTCAGTGTTCATTAGTGGTTCATTTGGTCAACGGCAAAGGTCGTGATCTGTGAGCACAATTCAGCTCTGATTGGTGCGGTGGCGGTTGGCGATGGTGATGGCGGCGAGTCGACGTGGGTGGTATTGGTTTTGTTGTTGTTGTTGCTGTTGCGCTATTGTTGCTGTGTTGCAGTGCTACTGTTGTGAAGCTGTTGCGTTGATGTTGTTGTGTTGTTGCTGCTGTTTGCCATGCGGTTGCTGCTGCTGGTGCTTTAGTTTTGCTTTTTATTGACTGGATTTATCATATTAACTTGTAATGATAAATTAACAAGAGGACCCATGAAGCCGCATCTTAAGGCATATTTTACAATTATAGCGGAAAAAAACAAAGGACTTAACTCTTTGCATGCAGCAGGCGGTTTACAGCAAATGATTTATATTTGGCAATTTTGTTCTTCATATAAAACATTTTCAAAAATAATTAATGTTCATTATCATTATCATAAATCAGCGTTGTTGAAATGCATTTAATGCGTGTTAAAAAAAACTAGTCTTGGTTTTTTGAGATGGCTTCCAAATGGCCTGCAGATACTTGGAAGCAATCTCTAAAGCCAATGAATTATGTGTTTTATGTGTTATCTACACCGAATTGTTCGCGACCAGAGTGCAATAGTAGAGCAAACAACGACATTATCGAAATATTATAAAGAGGGCGGGGGGTATTTCTTCACCATCTTCTCTAGGGAATTATAAAGTGGAATAATAAATTTAAAATTCAATTCAAAAATGAAGCTATCTGTGATTGTCTTTACCTTGTATCCATGGCGAATGTTTAAGACCATTATGCTTATATACACAGAAAAGCAGTTTTAACCAATGCATTCGCTGTGTTTGCAATAGATCCATAATCTTCAATCGTAAGGGCGCCTAAAGACTTCCAGGACATGCGCTAAGGTTTAAGAATAATATCTTATGGGCAAATTAGATGAAGATTAAAGCCATTCATTCTTGGACAAGTGGGTCAATCAGCTGAGCAAAAAAGTCACATCACCACCTCTCCTGCCGATGGATACGGCTCGTGAGACCACACTGTTTCGGCACACAAACTTGATAACACCAATCTTTTAACGGAAAAAAGATGAGTATCAACTTTTTACCGAGTTCATATTTGCTTTCTTGTCCATCCTTATTTATCGGAGGCAATTCTTCATTCTGTCTATCGTACTCAAAACACGCAAAATACTTAGAAGAACTACGCAATTTTGGATCTCTAACATGTGGGAATTATTTGTTGGAATTTCATCACTGTTCCTCGCTTCTTCTGGCCACACTTTGGAAGAAAGGAATCCGTGTTGCTTGCAGTGGTATCTATGTTCTTTGTCGTATATCTGGTACAGCGAATATCTTCTGTGGATTCGGATCGGTTGTTTCTTTACTCTGGTTAATTTGGCGATAGATAGTTGGCCATCGAAGCCCATTAAATATTATGAAAATATCAACAAACTGGCCGAGCAAACAAACCGTGTTTTGCATATGGTCAATTGGTATTATTCTTACATGGCGTCTTCGTCTATGAGTATAAAGATATTTCAGACTTTCGACACAGAATTGAAACCGTGCGGCCGTTTGGCCCCGATGATAATTTAGTGAGAATCTGTTATTTGCATCATATGGTTTCGCCCTGTGTTTTTTAGTGCCTTTCATCATTACTTTAACAATATATGCCAGGATTTTAGTCATCGTAAACCGAAAGCAATAAAATGGCACAAAGAAGAATTCTACCTTAAAGGCATACCTCTTTATCAAAGAAAGAAATTGGTTCTCATCGAAAAAAACTGATCGCAAAGCATTAAAACACTTTCCTATGGTTACCGTGGTATCTTCTTCAAAAACGTGGTTACCCACTGCTGTGTATATATATATTCGCATTTCGTGGGTGAAATTTCAAACCTGTAAGGAGCAACGGTGCATGCCATTGCCCTTTGTAACCCATTGGATAACTATACGATTTATACCATTCCGAGATCAGTCTTTTAGAAAGTCTGTGTTAAGGGTGTTGAATGGATGCAGTGGCGTACAGGCGGGGGGGAGGGGGGGAGGTGGCCCCCCCCCCCCCCCCCCCCCCTGACGACTTTGGGGCCCGGGAAAGAAAAAATTTGCAAAAAATCATGCTAAATCAGCCGTTTTTTAGCCCTATGACCGGGAAAAAATTGGCCTTTTGACCCCTAAGAGGGAAATTTTCCCAAGACCGGGAAATTTGCCCCCTCAGAGCATGCAGGCCCGTTACGCCACTGAATGGATGTAATTGTAAATAGAAGGCAATCGTTACGACAAATCTCGATCTATTTAAAAGTACGTCAAGGTGGTGACTACAGCCGGTTGCGTTAGCAGTTGTTCAAATCTAAAAAAATATATATTTTACGATTTTCATATTAGCGGTCGATTGAAGGAGAAAGGTTTTACATTTTTAGGGCAATGCTTCGTATAATGAAGATTTGTTCTGACCAACTGGCAAACCCGATTTAATGCGCCGAAGAAAGAAAATTATAAAAAGAGTTAGAGCACAGCTACGGGCTGTAGAAAATTATTGGCAGTTAAAGGCTGGACTCAGAGATTTTGAAATATATTTTCTGAGTACTAAATTGGAATAGCCAACTAGAACTAAAGATAGTCACCTAAAATGCTGAATTCAAGTTGAGATGAATCAATTTTTCGTTTTCATGCAGTAAACATTTTATGTATATAGCATACCAGTGCATTGGGATAATGTGTAAAAGACAAAAATCCGGAATCCGGAATTTACTAACAAAGTTGTGATTTTTCTTATGAAGGACGGCGATTTGAGGCTTAGCTATTTCACACAGTGGTTATAGTGGAGGAGCTAGGACCCGGTCAAACAGGATCGTTTACCCCTCACTAGAAAAGGTTTGACACCTTGGGTAGTTAGTAGACCCTCTATATCAACGCTAGGTAAGGTAGTACTCTCAATTGTGGTGTCACTTTTTCAATAGGGGGCAATTAAAGTTTACACAGGGGTCAAACAATTTTTAAAATGCTCCAATCATGTGAAATGTATGCCATATTGTCCCGTCTAGTCACAAAGGATTCCAAAAATGTATTAGTTGTAACCAAACAATGACCCAATTGGTGTTGGAGTATAGGGTAAAGTAATTAAAAAAAAAAAAATGGCTAAAATGTTAAAAAAAAGGTCAATTTCTATTTGTTACGGGTCAAAAATCGGAAGTTGCTCTCTGATTTGTTGAAAACTGTATAGAAGTTTTCATCTAGCTTAAATGAGTCAAAATAAGGACTAGTTTTGACCATCTGCAATGCATAGTTACATGTAATGGGGACAAAATAGGTCATAGGTCAACTACCCAATTGGTGTTGACCTTCTTGACCCCTATATCTATGTAAGTAAGCATTAACATAATACAAACTAGACCTTTTATGAGTCCTCTAACTTCAGGCAATATACTATTGAAGTATTGTAAAATATAATTAGATTATTAACTTTTAATGTGGAACCCTGTACAAATTGAAATTGACCTTTTTTACCATTTAGCCATGTTAACCTTATAACTCCAAAACCAATGTCGTAGGTGTACAAACGATACATTTTTGGAATCCTTATGATAAGATGGACAATATGGCATACATTTCAAAACATGATTGGGGCATTTTAAAAGTTTGAACCTGTGTAAACTTAAATTGGCCCTATTGAAAAAGTGGTACCACAATTTGAGAGTACTACTACCTAGCATTGATTGTAGAGGGTCCATACTAAGATACCAAAGGTGTCAAACCTTTCTTGAGGGGAGTAACGAAACTCTACTAAGGCCCCTATGATATTCTGCTCCTCCTCTTATTAGTATATGGACAAGCATTGGTAATGCAAAACACGATTGTTTTGAAAAATGAGGGCGCCTCCTCAGGAAATCTCTGAGTCAGCCGTTAACTTTTTGTTTTAACAAGAACACAAAAAAACACATCACTATTCATTTAACAAATAGTGAAAACAAAATCCATGCTGAGTGTTTTAATCAAAGCAACAGCTTACAAATTTAACTGGTTAAGAAAAGCACTATAGAAATTCGTAAAGATAAAAAGTTAATTCACATTGACAGCTTTACATTCTCATGCGAAGCTATCCCTAGCATTTATATAGTTATCATTAATGCTAACCCCACCCGCTGTGTGTAAAAATTAATGAACCCACACCCATAACATCTGAGCCTTTGAATTCTTTCTAACTCCCTAAAAATAAACAAACCCCGTGAACAACCCCCCCCCCCATAGCATATCCGTTTGTCCATACCGACCGCCAGCGAAAAAATGGACAAATAACAGATTTTGATGCGTCTGATATGCACGAGCTCAGTATTAGGCCAGCACGCCCAGTGCATTGGACAAGTAATCACAAAATCAGAGCAGTGCATTGATTGTCCCACTTTTCGAGCAAAAGTAAATGCCCTGTTATTAACCAATCATACACGACAAAAAGCATTGCCGTAATTAGGAAATATAAAGAGTAGTTTTAAAATGTCATTTATCGTAGAAATTAAAACAATACCCATGAGAAAGCACCTTACGCAGTTCGCGGAGTGCAAACTGGGACATTTTCAAATCCACTCGCGTTCCATTCGGTATTTTGAACTTGCTCAAAACAGTACTTTTCTGGGAGACGACTAGTATTGCAACTAATACCTCCAATTAACTATTCAGTTTGTAATATTTGTATTTTGGTAGCCATTTGTAAATGTGATCCCTTTGCACTCAAAGCCAGAAATTTAACTGGCATACCAAAATTAAGTCTAGAAAGTTGTTATCAAAAACACCTTATACTAAACAGGGGGGGAGGACTTCTTTTTACAATCCTGTTTAGACCTATACAAAGGTCTATGGGATTTTAGCGGCATTTTGAATTTTGATCAACAATTACCCCTTGGGCTACAACTTAAATTGAGAGTTGATATATATACTCACCAATATACTTACCTTCGGAGAGAATGATTTATTGTTGGGATTGTACGCCTAAAATTACGTTGTTAAGTTTGTATATAATTGGCGGCCATCTTGGAATTTGGTTCAATTTTACCCCCTTTGAGGCTAGATTTTATGATTAATAGTCAGTGTTAATATACTCAGTTGCAAAAGTTATGTGAAGCGTAAGTTTAATGTATGTTACTGTGGAAAATTACGGAGTTATATCTTTTGACATAAATTTAGGGGTATTTTGCGGCCATGTGATATTCTTGAATGGTGACCCTTTGCATTCAAAAGACAGCAAAAGTAACCAGCATAAACAATGTTTCAAATGCTGCTACTAAAAATGCATAAGAAGTTCTTTTCGGAATTCGTCTTGTCTATACTCTTGACACTGATTTCTCTGCTCTGTATGCGTAAAATACGCAGAGGTATTAAAATCAATTGTTGGTTTTTATTTCTAAAAGAAAATGATAAACACATAAATACATACATACAGACACACACACACACTCACGAGCCCAAAAACGTCACCTTTTTCACAACCACAAAGAGCAGGGAAGATGCGTCTTAGCCATTTTCGCCTGATGAGTCCTCCAGTTCAAGTATTATGTCATGTACAGCCTTCATTCTTTAGATCACGGATGCACTGAAATACGTCATAGAGCCATAAGGTGTTTAGCGATTTCTCACTATGTGCTGGATTCATAGCTAAGGCAGCTTTGTGTCTGCAGCCCCCGACAAAAGATGTATGAAACGAATTGCATGCATAGTGCCGAAAGTGTTTGCAATAGATCTATATATTGAACTGACCAGGTCGCGAGTAAATATGACACAATAGTGGTAGGAAGGAAGGAAAATGATTGATTGAGCCATACATTCTGTGCTGGCCACAGTGAAGCCATATTTAATTTTGTTAAGTGTACACAGCGGTGGATCTACATCATATTTTAGTTCGATGATGGATGTAGTTCATCATGGAACCTCGCTTGTTCTACTCGTATTTAGACTAGCAGTGTCTAAATAATGGTCTAAAATAACTTAAGAATAGGAAAAAGGCTGTAAAATTAACAGAACGTCGGAAAAATATTGTATGCTCGTACGAACACCAATCCTGAGAACCTATTATATGATAGACCCGGTCGTCCGAGTAATAATGCGGCAAGACCTGGTCCTACTTAGTACCAAGACCTTTCATTACATTTCACTACGCGAAAAGAACAATAGCGATAACACTATCAGGCCATACTAGCATACATTAACCCACAAATACTCCCAATCGTTTAATCGATAGGTTTGGAGTATAATAGTCTTAGAATGTTCGTAACTCTGATGTTTCACCAGCTGAGAAAACCATCTAATAGTGGAGGAGCTAGGACCAGGTCAAACAATCATCCGTTTATCCTCACTACAGAAAGGTTTGACACCTTTGGTAGTTAGTATGGCCCTCTATATCAACGATAGGTGGTAGGATCTCAAAGTTGATGGGGTCTTTTTCAATAGGGGGCATTTAAGTTTACACGGGGGTCAACTTTTAAATGCTCCAATCATGTTGAAATGTATTGCCCATATTGTCCGTCTAGTCACAAGGATTCAAAAAAGGTATAGTTTGTACCAAAAATGACCAATGTGTTGGAGTTATCGGGTAAAAATGGCTAAAATGGGGTAAAACGGTCAATTTCTATTTGTAAATACGGGTCAAAATCGGAAGTTGCTCTAATTTTTGATTTGAAAAATGATAGAGTTGGTTCATCTAGCTTAATGAGTCAAAATAAGGAATAGCCTGTAACCATCGGCAATGCATAGTTACCATGTCATGGGAGCAAACTAGGTCATAGGTCAACATACCCAATTGGTGTTGACCTTCTTTGACCCTTATCTCTGTAAGTAAGCATTTAACATAATACAACTATACCTTTTATGAGTCCTCTAACCGCAGGCAATAACTTGCAAGTATTTAAATAAATTAGATTAACTTTTAATGTAGAACCCTGTACAAATTTTGCAAATGACCTTTTTTTTACCATTTTAGTCCATTTTTAAATTAATAAACCTTATAATCAAAACCATGGTCGTAGGTGGTACAACATACTTACACTTTTTGGAATCCTTAATGATTAGATGGACATATGGCATACATTCAACATGATTGGGGCATTTAAAAGTTTGACCCCTGTGTAACTTAATTGGCCTATTGAAAGTGATACCACAATTTGAGAGTACTACCTACCTTGAATTGATGTAGAGGGCCGTACTACTACCAAAGGTGTCCCAAACCTTTTCTGTAGTGGGAGGTAAACGAACTCCTTAATAAGGCCCCTATGATATTCTGCTTCCGCTCTATAGATCAGGAGTTTGGGGAACAGACGCAAGTCGCAACTAATAGAAATCTTAGTGAGCTTGTGCTGATGCATGCTTCGACCAACTTACGGCATCAACTTGGGAACGAACCCCTGGATAACTAAGTAATTCAAATTACAAACAAATTAATATCGATAATGTAATATACCTTCTGTGCTATCCGCTAGGAAAGTCGGGATGGACACATTTCTGACCTAACGCCTATATGATATCTATCGCGCTTCTACCACACTGATTTGGGTTTTTCGCTTAATTTGTAAAATCGCCGGTTCGATTCCGGCCGAGCGCACCTGCTTTTTTTTTCAAACGACGCTCTGCTGGCCATCGCCATGGGAATGATAAATTCAAGATATAATAAGGGTATAATTATTAACGCCCAATACATAAGCTTTATTGTTAGGGTAGCATAAACTGACAAAAATACGTGTTTAGGTATTAGCGGTGGAAATACTTGATTAGGGTTCACTTTGTAAGTCCACGTTCACGCACAAATCCACCTTTGAATACAAATACCCGGGCATATGGAAAATAGATAGTCATTCTTTCCTGTTCACTAGTGTATGTGATGTAATAAAGGTTATTTCAGTTTTGACACGAATTGACGCCAAGAGTGTACCGTTAGCCCTTTGGACGATGTTTAAATTTATGAGGCATTGACTTGCTCCATTTTACCATTTGTGATATATAAACGTGGTAATATATGTACGAATTTTATTACTGGTTAATCAACACAAAACAATGAAAGAAAGTAAATGCGAAGTCATATGTTTCGTTTAAGAAACATATAACTCGCCACATTAAACCATATTTAATATTTTAAATAAATAACAAGGGTATAACAATTTAACACGGATTGTAAAACTCAATAAGTGGGGTTTTTTCACGACTTGAAAAAAGTGAGGGTGGATTTTTTGAAAATAGTTTTTTTTTCCCCAACCCTCAAAATCTCTGAAAAATACCTACGGCACACCTGGACAAAGTTGCTATAGAAGGTTTTCTTGCTGTGAATTTGCATGTTAAAAGATCTCCCAAACAACATATCAACAACCTATCAGAGTGGTCTAAATGCAAACTAGAAGAATAGGAAAAGCTTGTTATGTAATTTGTAAAATTAAAAACGAACGGTGGAAACATATGCTATGCTCGTACGAACCCAATACACTGATTACCTCTTTATGATAGACCGGTCGTCCGAGTAATAATGCGGCAAGCTGTTCTACTTAGTACACTGACCTTTTCATTACATTTCACTGACGCGAAAAGACAATAGCGAAACATATCAGGCATACACGCATACGTTACACCCACAAATACTCCCAATCGTTTAATCGATAGGTTGGAGTATAATAGTCTTAGAATGTTCGTAACTCTTGATGCGCTTCACCAGCTGAGAACGAGAGAAGATACCAGTAGCTTCCCCAATGCATTGCTTCCATTGGAGTTTTGTACAGGTTGCCATGTGGATCGTTAGAGATGAAACCTCTTAAAATGCAAGTTTGTGACCAGGACTGTCAATTTAGCCATGTTTCATCACTAACGATCCAATCAGTACCTGTACAAAAAACCTTCCATTGGAAGAAATGCATTGTGGGGGAAGCTATTGAAATCTTCTCTTGCTGAGGAACCATCTAAGCAGGAGTTTGGGGAACAGACGCAAGTCGCAAATAATAGAAATTCTTAGCTTGTGGCTGAGCATGACTTGCGGCCCCACAACTACGCATCAACTTGGGGAACGACGAAACCCTGGAGCCTGGGAACTAAGTAATTAAATTACCAAACCCAAAAAAAAAAATCTCAATATCGTATAATGTAAATCCGTTCTGATGCTATACGCTAGGAAAAGCGCTGGACACATTTCTGACCTAACGCCTATATGGAAATCTATCGCTTCTCTACAACACTGATTTGTTCGCTTAATTTGTAAAATCGCCGTTCGAGTCCGGCCGAGCGCACACTGCTTTTTTTCAACACGCTCTGGCCATCTACATGGAAGATGAGTAATATTCAAGAATAAATAAAGCGTTATATTATTACGACCCAAAAATAGCTTTATTGTTAGGTAGAAGAAACTGACAAAAATACTTGTTTAGGTATTAGTCGGTGGAGGAAAACTTGATTAGGGTGGCATTTTTTAAGTCCACGTTCACGCAACAAATCCACCTGTGAATACAAATCCCGGGCATTATGGAAAAGAGATTCATTCTTTCTTTTTCCCTATTGTATGTGAGTTGTAATAAGGTATTTCAGATTTTGACACGGAATGACGCCAAGCGTACCGTTTAGCCCTTTTGACGAGTGTTTAATTTATTGCGCATTGTACTTGCTCCATTTTACCATGTTATATATAAAACTGTTTGTAATATATGTACGAATTTTAGTACTGGTTAATCAAACACAAAACAATGACACATAATCTACAATTATAAGAACAAAAGCAAAAACAAACCAACAAAGTTTTTTTTTTAAATATTTAATATTTTAAATAAATAAAAAAGGGTTTATAACATTTTACAATTAGTGATTTAAAAAGCAATAAGTGGGATTTTTTTTATCGACTTGACAAAAAAAAGTGAGGGTGGATTTTTCTGAAAATAGTCCAATCATCTATGAAAAATACTAGGCACACCTGCGACAAAGTTGCTACAGAAGGTTTTCTTGCTGTTAATTTTGCAGATTAAAAAGATCTCCCTAACAACATATCAAAACGGTAGAAAAAGGGGATTACGTGGGACATATACGCCCATATTCGACCAAAGGATATAGCTCATAAACGCATGTTTAGGGAGATTTCCATTTTCTGGTTCGTTATTTGAACATGTTTTGCATGTTATGCCTGCAAGGTGTGTTAGCACTTGCAAAATATATTAAAAGTTGAATGAAAGAGATGGGCATTATTCAAGATGACCGCAATTTTCCAGCCCCAAAATTTAATGTTTGTATCTAGATTTGATTTGTCAGACTGCCATCGGGATGGGGATGATATTTATTTAGCAAATATTATCAGAGAGTTATTATTCAAACACAGTGGATCAAATAGTGCCAGGCGGCACTCCTATGTGAAAGTGATGGGATCTGTTTATGCCTCGGCCAACGTGAAAAAATGGGGGTCTTTCAGATAAAAAATGTACCTCAATATAATTTTAGCCGTTCGAGACCGTTCTTATATTACATGATACCTTATTGTTTTAAAATTCTTTCTTTCTTTCTTCTTCTTTCTTTCTTTCTTCATCTATCTATCTATCTATTCTATCTATCTATCTATCATATAATCTATTATCATCTACTATCTATCTATCTATCTATCTATCGATCTATCTAATTTATATTAGTTGAGCAATCTAAGTCTCTAAACCTAAAATCTATACTCAAACTTCATAAAAATTCTGCATCTATTGCAAAGATTTGCAGAGTAGTACAATAATAAGTGCACACGTTGATGGGAGCTAAAAGGGTTGCTGGTATTGCTCAAAAAGCGTTGGTGTCTTAGCACGACCTAGCTTTCAGAAAAACAAAACTAAATGGCTTTAACACCAAGGTAGCCTTAGGTCCTCCGAGTCACGTTACACCGCATATTGGCTGATGAATATTTGCAGTCGTAAAATCGATGATGTTAGTGAGGGTATCCGACCTGAGACTGGGATATCAGACACAGAAGTATACTATATTTCTTGAAAACCCTTTATTTCCGCGTTTACCTTTAAAGTAAATGATACACTGCATACATCCTATGGTGATGGAGACACAGTGATTTCATTCCGTCACCTCGATCTTTGCGCGACTTAATACTGCGTTACTTAACTTCTTAAATGATTCACCTATATCATATCCATCGCTAAAATATATTGTTTACGAGTGCTACATTGATGAGATTATATTTAGGGCACTCTACAAAATTGCAATACAGCTTTTTCTATTCAGGCCATCGCAAAAGATTTTACAAAAAAAAAACGTGATCTAAACGTAAAAGAGACCACTGGCACATTGAAAATAGGGCACCCGCTAGATTTTTCAAAATTGATAGTTTTGGCATGGTTATAAAGCTTTTATATTGTTATATTACCCTCAAAATTTGATTCAAATATATTTTTCAATGTTATTTGAGAAAAAATTCTCACGGGAAAGTACTTTGTTTACTAGTAAAAGGAGAGAAAGGGGATGGAATTACCCTAGTGTTGTTGACAAGGTGCACTGTTAGATAGATTGCACGATAAGGGAAATGGGGAATGCCCCAAGATGTAAAATTAGTAACTGATGTCAAATTGTTTATTCTTTAAGATCCAAAACATGCATGATCTTGGGGGATTTCCCCAAAAAGTTATATATGGGGAGGATGTTGATGTAATTCAGATGATATAATTTATGTGAATTCCAATTGGTCGGCTAGTGCAGGGTTGTTTATGCCATGATGCTGTAGGAATGGGAATGTCTATTTTAAGACTTCGGAACTTTGTGAAGTAAATATAATGGAGATTGAGTAAACAAACTCCCTGCCAGCATCCCCAGCAACAAATAGCTGAAGTCATAGCTAGTTTTACTCTGCCAAATGAGAGAAACCTTGTACAGTACCTAGTGCCAGGCTTTATAATTCCATGTGAGCAGAGTCGCTGTATTATTCTACCGTCGTCTTTGCAGCCAAAAGTTAGGGAATCAAAAAGGAATTCCACCAAATTGGGGACAGATAGAAATCGGGGTGAGATCTTGGACTATATACTGTGGGGTGGAATATAGTGTCGTCGAGGGACTTATTTAAC
>JAMKCH010017232.1:0-23695 GCA_023653785.1 Ophioderma brevispina
AAATTAATTTATTTTTGTAATTCTCTTTAATATTACTGCTTGAAAAACAATGAAAAACAAAGTAAATGTAGCTGCTTGAAAAACAATACGAAACATCAGAAATCATCTTTCCCTGTGTGATGCTGTACACTCCGATCAATCATAACATTTGAACGAAATGTCCGATTTTCGCCAAATAAAAAGTAAAATACTCCTGAAAGTTGTGAGAATTCAGAAATTTGGACTCCTTCATGCATGTTGGTGACAACATCGTGAACAAATTCCAAAAGTTGTATCTCACATGATCTGCGGTCACGGAATCCATGTTGGAATGCAAAGATGTTATTACGACTGGCATGTTTCATTAAACTACTGCAGATGATGTGCTCCATAACATTAGAAGCTATACATGTTAAACTAATTGGATGGTAATTGGCAGGATCATATTTTTGCCTCTTTTTGAAAATAGGTGATACATTGGCATGTTTCCAATCAGATGGCACCTTACTCTCAGCAAGAGATTTCCAGTTGATTCTGGTAAGAGGATTAGCGATGATGTCAGCAAGCTCCTTGTGTAGACTCTTGGGCTAACACGGTCAGGGCCAGCTCTGCTTTATTGGGCTTCAAATTCTTTAGTAATGTGATGGAAATTGATGTTTCCATCTTAGCCTGCACTAAAAGCATAGCTTGGTGCCACTGAGAACCTTACGAAGCAAGGAATGCCTACCTGGTTTTCCCTAACATGTCATTTTTTATTTAGAGAATAAAAGATTGATTTGTTTTTTTTGCTATCTACTATCATTTCATATTGTGTTTTCCAGGAGTCCCAGTATTTTGAGTAGTGATGCCGGCGCAGCCCGGAATCCACTACGATAAAATATTTGGGACGTTGCCCATCCAATTTGACACGATATTAGATGGCAAAACAAATCCTATCTTTTCTTCTCAATTCAAAAAAAAGATTAGTTAGTTTTTGGTTGTTTTAATCACCGAACATAATTTTATATTTTCACATGATGTACGGTCAAAAAGAGCAAAAATGTTCCCGCCCTGATTCAAGAAATGAACTAACCCGTACTAGCTGCTTGTACTGCGTATCCTTATACACGCGCGCGTTAACACTTGCGCGGCGACGCCTATCTTATATCGTCTCATATAAGATAGGCAACAACGAATGATATTGCGTGTTTGCGTGTTTGCTTACTAAACCCGCCCACTGAATAAGCATACTATTACCACACCATAAGTTAAAATCTCGTCCATGATCGCACACCTCAAACATGCAGCGTTTTATCTTGTTCTGCATGACCAAGCTACAGAGAGCCTTGACCCCAGTTTTATATCTGTCCAACCTTGCCATCTCTTAGACATGATTTTATTTGAACATGGAGGAACGCAAAGTATAGATTGTGTTGGCAGTTGGCTTCTAATGTGGGAAGTATCCTTTATTTTCAATGACTTCAATAACACTAAACTACACCGGGTGAATAAAGTGATCCAAATTTTGGATATTTTAAACTCTGCCTGACACCTCATACATGGGACCCTGGATTCCACTGTGTGCACTAGTGTGTAGCCACTGCTTTCTTACAAAGGACGCTAGAAGCGACTGAAACGTGCCTTTGGGTGAAAGGAGAGCCCGTACCCCGATGGAGAAAATGAAGGCAATTCCATGAGAAATGTCACCGAAAAGCTCGTGATTTTCTTGTGATCTTCTTGTGATCAAGAACTTTCGTAGCAGAATCCTGATTGATAAAAGTTCCTGGAGTTGTCACCATGAATCGCATGTCACTGCGTACTCGCCATCGTTGGAAACTAATGGAAACAAGCTGATGTCGATATAGCGCATGTCATGTCTAAGGTTCAACCGATAATTGGATCGGATATCGTGTCGGGCCGATATTACCCATACCGGTATCGGTAAAATATCGGATCGGCAAAAAAAGAGGCTTCCCTTCCCGATATTTGAGAGAAACCAAAACGTCGGCAGCAGTCTCTTTTATGCTGAAATTGATGTTTTGGTTTCTTTTAATCCAATCTTAGAATGTTTTTTTATAAATGCAACAAGAAGAAAATATCCTAATTGCATACATACTCAAATCAGAATGTCCAAAGAACATGTGAAATGTTAATTTTGTTAAGAATCACCCCATACAGCTAAAAAAAGAAAAGAAAAGCCAAATAGCTGTTAAAAAAATTACAGTACCATATACTTCTTTGTAGTTTTATAATTTCCGTGTATCAACCCTATATTTACCCATTGCATTAACCATGGGAAATTATGGGGTTGATTCAAAGAAATTATAAAACTACAAAAAGTATATGGTACTGTAATTTTTTAACAGCTATTTGGCTTTTCTTTTTCTTTTAGCTGTATGGGGGTTATTCTGAACAAAATTAACATTTTACATGTTCTTTGGACATTCTGATTTGAGTATGTATGCAATTAGGATATTTTCTTCTTGTTGCATTTATAAAAAAAATACTATTTCTAAGATTGGATTAAAAAAACCAAAAAAAAAACATCAATTTCAACATAAAAGAGACTGCTGACGTTTTGGTTCTCTCAAATATTGGTCAGGAAAGCCATTTTTTAAATGTATTTTGATACTGATATTTATTACAATGTAAACGCTTAACAAATATCGGATCGGATATCAGCCGATATTAAAAATGTAATATCGGTTATCGGATCGGAAGACAAAAGTCATTTCGGTTGTCCCCTAGTCATGTCATTATCAAGAGTGAAACGCATTGTGATGACATTGAAATGGAAATGATACAGCAGTCATCATTTTTAATAGACAAAACATATTTAATATCCTTTCCAAGTGTGTCCCCAGTCTCAGCCCATGTTGAGTCAACTATTAACTAGATCTTATCAACACTGCACCCTTGCGAACTGAAACAGGAATATTCCCACATGTGTAAAGATTATTCTGAGATCATGAGATCCCTGAGTAAACTTGTGTTAAAGGTGCTTCATGTAAAGTGATATACTGTTAAAAGGACACATACATTAAACTCCCAGTACAATTTTAAAGGTGCACAGGCTATGTTACATGTACTTCACACCGCAGGCCCATGCGCAAGCTACATGTAGTTGTGTGCTTGTGATTCAAACCTGCCCAAATGTCCTCAAAGAGCACATTAAAGGGGCATTGCACATGTTAACGTGTAGGCACGAGTCCTGAATAAAACAGGAAACATATACTTAAAGTGACAGGAGGAGATTTTTTTAGGATACAAATTTCTCTCAAATTGCACAGGATCGATTCTAGACCACCTACCAAGAACGTTCCGAAGGTTTATTGGACAAACAAGTACAAAAGAAAACCGCAAACTGGGTTTTGAACTTGCCTGACTATCGCAATTGTCCCCATAGAACACCGTGCTTTGACTTTCTGTCGTGCATGACAAAGTACTATATCATCATATCATTACATAAAGACGGCATATTCGGCTTATTCACTTCCCAGGTGTGATCTAATACATTGGAAAGCATTCCAAATATGCAAAAAACCGGGTTCGAAAAAAATTGGGGGCGCTTCTTTCTGGAAATCTCATGTCTCTTTAATGATTTGTGCCTAGGGCTATTTTGTACTTTGATGGTGATTCTGCATTAGCATGTGCACCTGAACTCACACTGGTTGTTCCCAAGCTGAATGCACCTATACCTTGCACCACATTCACGTTAGCAACAACCAACATTTTATACACGAAAGAGCATTATGTACACTGAAGAGTTCTGTCTGGGAAACTGTGAATTTGTAGGCCATCCGGACCGTGCACATTGGGGACGTTGACTGCACCTGATTTGGGGCACAAGATTGGGAGCATGTTAGTGTTGGTCAGCACTACCAATGTTCTGGCGTAAATGAGTGAGCTCGTGTCCATGTAAATTAGGGTGCTGATACCGTCACAACCACTAGCCTGTACCAATAGTGCTCTAGGTCATGGTTTGACCTTTGTGGTGACTTGGGCCCGAGGGATTAGTGATTTTATTGGAAAGCAAAATCAAGATTTTGTTAGTATATTGTTTTTATGATTATCATATGGTGTTAAAATTGTGAGGAACTGAATCTTAAAACTCTCATTTGTGTGAATTACTGCGCCCGTGTATGTGCGACCAAGTGTGCATGAGCGTACCGTGGTCCATGTCAAAACCGCTCGGTCACGTGTCGCATAAGAGATTACCCACGCAAGGAGGATAAGTTTTTTCCGCTACAGTAACTTTTACACCAATGATTTGTAATATTGATGGGAGGCAGAGATGGATAAGTATGCACAGGTTGACTGAGGTTAAAATTTGTTTCACGGGTGAAAAACAAACTGGAACTGCTGATTGAGAGCCTTGCTTTCATCTTGGCATCAGTTATTAATCTGCCAGAAACCTTGAGTGGTGCATGTGCTATATATGATCCTTGTGTTTGATGTTGTAGGTCCAGATCTTTCCAGCTGCGTGAATCATTGTGACGGGTTCTTGAGGTGTGATGTCTTCCACGTACTGCCAGTAAGAACGTCGCAGATCTTGTTGCACCTTTTCTTAAGCTTGAGGAACCTACGTTCATCCCCTAGTCTGCCTTTCCTTGCCTTACGTATATATTCCTTCTAATTTTCCACTTTCCAGGCTAATCCATGGTGTGAATCTCTTGACTTTGTCGTCTGTGGGGATAAAGGAGTGATCCTTCGTTTTAAAAAGGACTCCACATTCTGTATTGGAAGATGACTAATGTGCTGGATGGTTCTCAGAGAGATTATGATGCATGCTTACAGTAAGCTGAGCCACTCAGCCTTATCAGTGGAAATTTGCTTTCCTTAGAACGGGTTGAGGTCCAAAAAGCTGTGAAGACAGCATCATGATCATAATTCCGGGGGAGGAACCTTATCCGGTTAGTACATTTTGTGACCCCACTTGTTCTGTCACCCACGTTTTCTTGCACCCAGTTTTTCGACCCGACTATGAAAAAAAAGTTACAACCACAGCCACATTACTCAATCAAATGATTAACATCAACTTATGATTGACTGATAATAGGCGTAAAATACCTTTTTACATTATTTTGGTCGGCGGATATATGTCAACAATTTGCAGCCTCGTCCTGCGAATTTAAATATACAAAAACATTCTATCGTATCACACCATTACAATAAACAATGCCAGTCTCGTACAATATCCCCACAAAATTTACACAAAAATAAGGACTTACCTGATTCCAAAATCTTCCAGTTGCGATGTTGACATGTGTCCTTGAGTTGATTACCACATGACTGAAAATGCAGCAAACACATACCACGATAAATCACGAATTCAGTTCTCAGTATCAAGGCAATCTGTGCATCAGCTGTTGCGAAAATCGAAATCTGTGACTCGAATCCCACGGTTTTACCATATCCACAAAGTCAAACCAAAGGTTATAGTTTTTCTACATTGTCGTTATCAATAAAAATAAAAAATAACTGCCACATTCCCTATGGTCCAGTAAAAACGAAAAATTGAGAGTAAACGACTGTAATAAAGATCAAATGAAAAAAAACATTATTGTTTGCCAGGACCGTACGAGGTGAAATGTGTTTTTAATATTGTTGCTGTGTAATTGATTTCCTGGCAACGAGAATTGTTTTCCGCTCAAGATCACAAAACAGAATGAGGGTGATATGGTATACATCTTTCTCTCAATTAAAAAATAAACTAAAGTCGGGGCAGAAAAGTGGTCACAAAATGTACCAACCCCCTTAATCCTACGAATCTGACACGGCCGTTTGTAGCAATCAGGTCAAGAGTGTTTTTTTTTCCCACTAGTGGGTTCTTCCACCAGCTGAGATACAGCTGGTCGGCAAATCTACTGTGTAGATTGATTTAAGGGTATATTGGTTTAAGAGTCTTTTCGGTGGGGGTTAGAAAACAAAAAATATAAATTTGAGTTTAGAATTATTTGAAAATAGATTCATTAGAAATCGCCATATTCAGAATAGAATTACAGGTGAAATAAAGTCAAATTGTTACTGGTTCTGCCAATTGCAATTTTCGCTTGAGAGAGCTCGGTCGTTCGTTTATAAACAGAAACTAATCATTGGAGAGATTTATGCTTCTAGCATTATTGTACCATTTTCGTTACTCAATTCCTTGTTGTCTTGTTAAAATCATGACCCAGATGGAATGAGGTGGAGTATCAACTTCAGACATACTACTTAGGTTTACATTATACTTTTCAACATGATTTAACCAACACCATTTAAAAGACTGGTGAGCAGGGAGAATACTCATAGCAGATTTAAAAGAATTTGGGCCACCTGTTATTAGTCATGTGATTAAGGCGATTAAAATAATTATCCTTGGTGAAATTTGTGCATAGAGGCGATTGATTCCCAACCAATCTCCCCATAAAGTGCGTGTTTGGCAACATTTCTAGCACCTTTAAGGATAGAATCTTGCCATATAGTCTGTGTGTTTTTTTAGACGGTGAACTTTCAGAGTCACAATACAGATCCAAACGGCAGAGGCATATTTTATTGACGGAAGTGCAAGACTTTTCCAAAGAATATGACCAAATAACCCCGTTTAAAATCTTCTTGATGTCCAAAATTGACCTTATGATAGTCAAGAAATGATTAGCTTTCTTAATTACTTCATTAACGTTCTTGTGATCAAAAGGTTCCTGATATTATGGTCCCCAGGTACTTATATTTGTCAACTTCATCAATGACGTGTCTCATAATTTCCAACGTATTGTATTTGTTGGTGCGTTGGCCGATCCCATACGTTTGATTTTGTGAAGTTTAAACTTTGTCTCCACTTGCGGACGAATTCGCTGACTGTATCAAGGGACCATTGAGTTTGGCTTTCATTCTGCCTGATTAAAATATATCGGTTGGCCCAAATGAACAGCCCAATCTGCATTGCAAACTTTTAACGCTAATTCCCGTCCCCTTATCTTGGCAGCTTGTTGATAAAAATGCAAAAGAGGGTCGGGGAGAGATTGTACCCTTGTTTGACTCTTGTTATGACCCTGTTAATTCTGGAAGTTCTGTCCCCCAAATAACGTTGACTGACGTATTGTACTACTTAATAACATTAAAGACATTCCCTCTAATGCCGCTTTCCACGGTGTAAAATAAACCCCCTCTGCCACTAAAAACAGCCTACATTCCTGGAGTTCCCGTCTGTGGCTAGGAGTATGTCCGAGCGATGAATTTCCTAATCGGCCTCTAGTACTACTATGCAAGTGTTCTGCATAGGTTTTTAGGTTTGTCTCCTATGGTATGAGATGATTCGCGATGCCGTCTTGGTTCTTAGAGTTATCCTGGACGAAGTTCTTGCCAGTGGCGTCTCGGGCATGCCCGGTCTGGGGGCAACTTTCCATTCCTTGGGCATTTTCCCCTTAGGGGGTCAAAGACCAATTTTTCCGGTTGAGAGGGCTAAAAAACGGCTGATTTGCATGATTTTTGCAAATTTTTCCCGGCCAAAGTCGTCTGCCCCCCTCCCCCCCTGTTACGCCTGGTTTTTGCGCTTTGTTTGTTGTTGGATGGTATGCTGCCTTGAAATCTTGGTGATTTTGCAGCCGCTTGTGTTAAGGTTTTTCAGAGGTCCGATGCAGTCCGATCTGAAACTTACAGATTGATCTGGCCAGTGATCTAAATTTCTAAGGTCTTATCATTGGTCGACATGATACAACCATGGTGTTAGGCGCCACCTCGCGCATTTTGTTGTTTAATTTGTTCTACATTTTTGCTGATGGTCGTTACGTGGCAAGAACAGAGAGATGACTGGCGACTAATCAATTATTAATTACAATGCTGAAACATTATTTCCAAGACGGCGATTCAGAGGAATTCCAAAACAATATGCTTACCTCTATGCTTCTGATTAAGTGTGATGGTGGTGGATTAAAGTTTAAAGGGATTACAGCGATTTGCTAAACCGAAATGAAAAATCACAAATTCATAATTTTATATTTGTTACTGCATATCTTGCGAACATAACCTGCAAGTGAGTTGGCTTGAAATCCGTAAAAGACCAAGCAGTAATTTTTATCTGTTTTCTGTAATTTCTATACGTGCGTATCAAAATTAGGACTTGAGATGAAAAAAGCCTTTCCCAGTGAATATCACCCATTTTCAGTGAGTTATTGTGCACCATGATCAAACAGTTTGCCTCAAACACAAATAGTTCGATCTTTGTTTTATGTTCTGGTGTAAACCACAAACATCTGTTTAGTGCAGATTTTGATACGCCACCACTGTATGTCTATTTGCCGAGACGGTGTGACAATTTCCTCAACTAGTTTATTTTTTTTCACTATTGAGTGGTTTGTTTATTTCTACTTAAACCAGTTTATATGGAATTGGGTACACCTTATCCCTGATTTATAAGTTTAAAAACATGCATTTCTACATTTTTTCGATTCGCTCGCATTCTCGCTGCTAATCCCTTATAATAGCTTTTATCGCAGCTGATTGTGCACTTCCATATGATTAGCGGGAAAAACACTCATACAATCACCTAGCCACATATATTATATGCATACACGCATTTATGTCTTTTTTTCACTTGATCCTTCACATAGTCAACTAGAATGATATTTCCAGAGCCTATTTTTCCTCTCCCTTACCAACCCTGCACCAAGCCCTTGACCCTCGCAGATAATCACAGGAAACATCTTTAATATTTGAGAAATGGTGTACAGGAGCCGAGTTTACTTTACCTGGGAACTTGGGCTAGATTGAATATATCCAATAAATCTATAAACAACTATATAAATAAATGAAAAAGCATATTGAATGCAGCGCTGTTCTGTCAGTGTCGTGATTATTGTATAGCTAGTTCTACCAGAGAAGATGGTTTAACATTTTCGAAAACCCTCTTGTATTTTGTCCGGCTAACCCTCCTTGCTAACGTGTCCATCCACCCCTGGTTATCTTTCGCAGAACGCGTGTTAATGGACCACCTCGTCCTGTCCAGCAACAGCATCTAATTAAACTGCCAGTGCCAGGCTTACACGTGATTGATTAAATGAATTATACACCTCGAAATTCTATTGAAAAGACAGAGGGACGGCACAAAGTTCTTACAAAATTGAAGCACTACCGATTTTTCTAATCAACATACGCCATATAAGCACCGACTTGGGATTGATAAACACGCTCCGAGATTTTGAGAGACTTCAAAGAATGTTCGCCTAAGATTGATGTAAATCATTGTCCTCGTTCGTTTCAAATTCGACTTGGCAAAAATGAGCTTCCTGTTTGTGTCTATAGTAATAAAAAAACCAGTAGGACGATTGGGTGGTGTGTTACTCATTGACGATGTCATGTTACCACCGGTGCGCTAGGGTGAAAATTGTCCATGTTAACTACCACTGTACTTGATGGGCATATGTGCAAGTGCCAGGCTCGTATATCAGTAGAGAAACAATAACATAATCGTAACAAGCACCTTTAAAATTTAAACCATCTTTTCCGCGTTGTTTGAAAACATACAGCTAATTTAAAACATAGCAAAACGAGCTACAATGCCAACGGGCCTATGACAACACAAATTTATGTGATTGAAAGGCAATTGTCATCATGTCAAAAAATACTTAAGAATATAACATAACAAAGGATGCAATATGTCTCATTTCCCGGTTTCCCATGGCTAGTTTACGGCAAAGATGAACATAATGAGTGCCACATTCAACCGATGCATTTGGATTATGATCTTAATATCTAACATAATGCCAAAGGAATCAGGAATATGGGAGCCTCATAAGCTCTCGTACGCAACTTGCTCCCTGGATCAGCGGCGGGGAAGCTCCAATATGCTGACACCGGAATGACTCCGGAAAGGATGGTATAGTTTACGACTATATAGTCACCATTCGCTCTAGATCTAGCTTGTTGTCCATGGTCTTTAACCGCCTGACGATCCGGCCATCTTTATTTCTCATTCTTCATCCACTTTTGGCCTCCTTTACATGCATATGTGGCACTAAGATCAGTGCCAACTCCTGTTCCCCGACGGTGCTTTTTTCGGCAAAAATATAAATAGTTTTTGGCATTTTGATAGGTTTTGCAGAACTCCTTGATTTTGCTTCGATACTGGTCTTGACTTTTTTTTCGAATTGCTGTCGTTTGTTCAGCGTGTGGATGATGTTGTGGCCACGTGGAATGGGCACTTACGCTATGCTTAAACGATCCGTTTTATTTGGGGAGAAGCGACCTTGTGTATCGGAATCGGTTCCATGCTGCTCGCACTCCTGTTGAATGACAAAAGCCAATGGTGCCAGTGCAATCAAACAATAATTCTTTTTAGAGATGCACTTACCTTTCAAGGATTATATGATTTTTTTTCCATTATACAAGGAAGGGACACCAAAGTAATATTCTCTCTCTCACCTTCAAATCCACGGTTTTTCCTTTCCTTATATAATCAAGGATACGTTTTTCCTGGTCCAACTGTGACATTGCCGTTTCGATTCCAGCCATTGATCAAATGCCAGTCTTTTTGGTAGCCGTCCATTTGACCTATGGCAGGATAGAATTGGATTTTTTTGTAATCTTATAAATATTGCATATATTCTACGTAGCATTAAAATTTTGTAGCATTTAGTTTAGAAGTCTGTGTAGGTTACAGTTTAACCTGCCAACAATCGATGTGCAAGTGGAAGCTTGTGGAGTTGTTGTTCTGATCTAAACCATTTGTGGCAATTTGGCAATCGTGAGAGACTGAGCCATCGTATCTCATGTTGGCAATCGTTTTTTTCTTGATGCAAGTATGAACGGTCTAACCAAGTTCAAAGGGACTGTATGCCTGCACGGGTCTGTTCCGCCCCCACTGGTTACACAGAAATTAATTTTTATCACATTGGGGCGTGACAAACCCTTTGCTCCCTGCTCCTATCGTGAAATATAACAACTCTATCTAAAATTAACATCATTTTTTGTTGGGTTTATCAACATCCATTTTGCTTATAAACTGTTATACTTTTAACTGTAAAATTAACGATATATACTGTATATCCGGTATGTTAATGAGTCTAATTAAATTAAATTTCGATAAAGAATCGTCATATAGAGAGAATTGCTTATCCTCATTGTATGTTGGGAGAAAAGGGAAACACAATTCACGATGTATCCACTTGCATTTCTTGTTACTGCATTGGAGGTCTGCTGACAATTCTCTCTTATTTCTGGAAAAAATGTAAACCGCGTGCCCTTGCATTCCTCGGAGCACCACCAATCCTTGTTTCCTGTAACTGCTGGGTCTCCCTTATTGCCAAATTATCAGTTTTATGTGGAAACCACCACCATTTTGGCCGGCGTCTCCTGCAGACACTCACCATAGTTTGTTGTCTTCAAATAAGACCTTTTGTGACAAATGGTAGTTTCTTCATGTTTTCATCAAATCTTCAAAGAAAATGTTAGCTTCATTTAGCAATAATCATTTTCATTTTTAGGATTTCTTTGACCTACACAGGATATTTTGTCTTTATAAAGTAACTTACATCTTTGGTCTTCTTGCACACGAAAAAAATCACGCCTGCTACTCTGCCAGTTTTTAACCTAGTCATCCCTAGTGTCCGGCCAAATGGACATCACCACTTTTTCACTGGCAGTCAACAGGAATTATTCTCCTCTGGTTTAGTCCTCGTGGAAGTTTTTGTGTTGTTTCTGCAATGAGCTTAGCTTTGAAGGCTTCAGTAGTTGAACAAAATGAAGCCATCCGTAGCAAATGTTACAAATTCCATCCATTGGTGGAGACTCTGGTGAAAGAATGTAGTTCTACCAATTCCCCCTACGCTACCAAATTTGGCATGAACCCTACAGTCTGATTATATTTGTTGAGGCAGAGATTGACACAAGGGCAAGGACTGCGGGAGCCCAGAATGGAACCTTGCATAATTGGTGCCTCTGCTGCGCCGAACCTCCGCGTAGCTTGTTGCACTTACGTTAGGTATGCGATCCTCCTGTCCAAGTCCATTTTTAAACCACTGTAGTAAAACCGG
Source organism: Ophioderma brevispina (assembly GCA_023653785.1). Lineage (NCBI taxonomy): Eukaryota > Metazoa > Echinodermata > Ophiuroidea > Amphilepidida > Ophiodermatidae > Ophioderma > Ophioderma brevispina. The sequence continues at coordinate 11,967 of JAMKCH010017232.1, forward strand.
AACTTCTACTGTGGATGAACTTTGTCATATGTGTACCTCATCACGGTAGACAGCACTAGCTTACGTATTAAAAAACTTGAGCTGTATATCGCCATATGCTCTGGAAAAAAAAAGAACGCAACTCCTTTCAAATTATTCTCAAAAACTCTTGCCACACGCCTTCCAGTTATTTTAATCATATCAAACAGCATGAAATTCAGAAATAGTACTTCTGAATAAAATATACTTCTGAAGTAGCAAATTATAGGGTAAATCCTTCCATGTATCCGACTGATACTGGCAGCAGTCACACAACAACACATGCGCGACACCAGTGCGTAGCCGAGGGGGATGGGGGGGGGGCAGGGAGCAGCTGCCCCCCTGTGGTAATCTTTTGCCGGCGCCCCTTTTTGGGAATCTTTCCCCCCTTCTTTGCCCCCCTGAAAATAGTGATTTAATAGGCCATATATTACTATATAACAAATTTTTAATATATAAATAAAAGATAAAAAGTAAGTCCCCCCTGAAAAAAAAAGCTGCTATCTCCCTGCGCTACAACACCAATCCAATGACGTATTTATAAAACATAGTCGCTCCTTTCACACAAAAAACAATGATTTTTTTGAAACAAAATTCATGTTTTGTCATGTTATTGTTGCATCGCTGGATAATTATATTAACCTTATGCAATACATTATTAAAAAGATGCTATACTTTTTTCTTTTTCTTTTTTTGGGGGGGGAATCTCGAACGCATTGTTTTCTCTGCGCTGTGACCTCAAGATAGGATTTTCCAGGAGGTAGTATAGTTATTTGACCATACCTTCCACACCATGCAGAGAATACAAAGGAGTCACCTGCAGAAATAACTGAAATTTTCAGGTGACCAGGTGCATGTATTGTGGTTCCTTTGCATGGTTGGATTCTCTGCAACACATGAAACAGCCATGATATTTAAAAATAAAACATTCCATCATCCATTACATTGTTGAGGTGCCCAAATGGTATAATTTTGCCATTTAACACCACACATTAACAAAAACAAGGGGGATTTTATATTAAAAAACAAACTTAATTGCCGCTTTAATACTAGATGCAAATTAGAAGGGCCTACCAATGGCAATACGATGGGCAAGATTCAAGTACTTGTGGTGTTTTCTCATTTCAAAATAAAACAATGCACAGTTCACAATACGGCGGTTCCCTACGCCTTTGGCCTCTGCTTCATGGCTCAACTAATCCAAGCACGCGTATGCGAGCCTATCATAATTAGTCAAGATTCTGAACACTGGAATCGTTGCTTGATAACGCTGGGATTACATGTGACTTCTCCCTGCGTGCATGTTGACAACGTGGAAGCGACTGTCCAACCTTCTTTTGAGGTCAACAGTCACAGCCATGAAAACATTTAAAATAGTTGTTTTGCATGTCAATGTCTTACAATCTAAATTTTGCCCTTTTCTGATATTCCTTGACATGGCCAGCTTTCGTTGAGATTTTTCAGAAGGGATTCAGCACAGAAAAAGATGCACAATGAGCAAGCAACACTTCCACTTCAATTCAACCAAAGAATGAGTCACTAAGATAGTCTTGTTCTCAGTACTTTGGTGGTTGGCCCAATGGGTCACGTATTATTACACCGGTTTGAAAGTATAATTCTGTGTTAGCCTTGATTTGCTGTGTTTAACAAAAGTTACAGGAATAGATTACAGTGAACTGTGCAAGTGCATGACCTACCATTCCTAACTGTTGAATTTCATCATTAACCGGTTACCGTATACCTGCGTCTATGGTCAGCTTGAGAAGTGTGAAGAATCAAAAAGTGGCACGGAACCAGCATAAGTCAGCATTACACATGAATGGTCCTCATGTTCCTGTTGGCATCACATGCAACCATTGTCAAGCCATGCCATGCCATCCCAAGTCATGCCCTGTGGAAAACTCAGTGTCCCCCATCATGCTGACTTAAATGTCTCATTTGGACATTGCAGCATCCTGGGAACAAAACCATCTAATTCTCAGAGATGTAGCTTTTCTGGAAATCTCTGGATTTCTGGCCTAAATCAAAAAAAAATAGAACTGTTTCAAAATTAAAATTTTTTAGATCAAATGTTATGATAAAGGTAAAACTGTGCATCAGAAACCCAGTTTAGCCCCTCTCAAAAGCACCATAGTTTTTGGGTTTGTTTGTGCTGTTGCAGTTTCCACGTGGTGTACTTGCGTTGTGTACTCAGAATTCCAATGTGCCGGACAGAGCGGCCGACTTAAAAGCGTATCGTGTAAACGCACTTCTGTGAACACTGCCCCGGCGTGGCGCGAATAATTTGCATATCAACTGGGTGATAACAAATCAACACGGTACGCTCCTGTACAGGATTATGGTGAGTTGTTGAATAACATTTAACTTGTCATTTTAAAAGGCATGAAAACCATTTGTAAGCACCCTATAAAGGTGAAACAAGGTTAAACCTAAAATTCTACAAAAATATTAAGGTAAGATTAATTCTGAGATTTCAACATTTCTTACTTGATGTGTGTAAGTCCAATGCTGAAGCGGCGGTACCATTCCTTCCCATACATTTTCCTTGCTTCTGCATCCAACCCAACCCCATGAACTCTTTCACATCAGATGGCATTAACTCCTCGTATTGACAGTACCTTGAATTACTGTTTACAGGTCACTGCAATGCTAATCACATTCATGGACAACATTTTAAATGAAACCTCTTTTCTATTGCTGCATTTTATCCATTATAGAACATTACATAAGTTGCTTATCGAAATATAATTGTCATTAGAACAAAATACAATTAATTCAACGGCAGTCCCTGTAATATACTGATGCCAAATAGCGAAAAAATGAACATTTGAATTTCAAATACCTTCTACATTGTGGTACTCCTTTGTTGTCTGTCGTATCCATTTGATATGCTTTTTTTACGCTTGCCTAAATAATCATTCTCTTCATGGCTTGACCACTCTACTAAATGTTTGATGCTGTCTTCATCATCAGTTGTTTTTTTGGAAATGTTTTTTCTTTAAGCCCTTCACTTTCCATTCCGACCACACAATCCGTCCCTCGGCTCAGTGCGAATGACCCGAGGTCATTTTTTAACATTTTTAAAAAAAAAACCTATAAAAAATTTTTTTTTTTTTTAAAACAAATGTGTAAAGACCATCATTGATTTGATAATGCCATAAACAAGTATTTAAAAAAACTGTGTCGGGTCGCCAGCATAATTTTTTACAAGACATAGTAACAACATAAAAAGTATTTAAAGGAGTAGATGGTTTTCTAGTTTAAGTTTCACTTTTTTTACAGAAACACATGTATAAAAAGAAATCTCTAACTGAATTAAAGAATGGTTGGATACATTAGCATAAGATTGCATAGAACCAATCACCTTGTTTACACCTTGATCTCCCGTTGACCTTTGCCCTGGTGTGTGACTTTGACCTGAACCTCACATAGTTTCTAAGCTTTAATTTAACATCAGTTACACCTTCCTGTCATTTCAAATAAAGAAAATAGAAAACAACCCAATTGGTCGTCAAAAAATGTGTTAAAACTGAATCCCCATTATAAGCTTTAATTTAACAAAGGTTACCCTTCCTATCTTTCAAAATAAAGAAATAGAAAAACGCCCAATTGGGCGCACAATGTTTAAAACTGAAATCCCCAAGTTATACGCTTTACTTTACATAAGGTTACCTTCCTTTCATTTCACATAAAGAAAATAGAAAAAAACGTCCCAATTGGGGCGCAAAATGTGTTAAGAAATACTTGAATCCCCAGTTATAACTGTACTTTGACATATGTTCCACCTCCTGTCCTTTTCAAATAAATGAAAATAGAAAAACGCCCAATGGGCGCAAAATGTGTTAAAACTGAATCCCCCAGTATAAGCTTTTAATTTAACAACGTTTACGCCTTCCATCATTTCAAATAAAGAAAATGAAAAAAACGCCCATTGGGCGCAAAATGGTGTTAAAACTGATCCCCAAGTTTATAAGCTTTAATTAATTTAACATAGGTTACACCTTCCTATCATTTTCAATAAGAAAATAGAAACACCCCAATGGGCCGGCAATGTTCTAAAACTGAATCCCCAAGTGTATAAGCTTCAATTTAACACGCCTTCTATCATTCAAATAAAGAAAATAGAAAAAATTCCCAATTGGGCGCAAAATGTGTTTAAAACTGAATCCTCAAATTCTAAGCTTTAATTTAATGTTAGGTTACACCTTCCTGTCCTTTTCACATACAGATGTTCTTAAATAATATCCCACAATCTTGTAAAGCTTCAATCAATCATTACGTGTATAACTCTACGTGGCCTGATCATTTTCTTACTTATCACGCTCCCTATTTGTTACTCAACCCTTTATCTATCCCTACAACATTTTAACCAACTCCCATCAAAAAGCCAAGTCTTCCACAGCGACTAAAATCAAAGAAAGCTTTTTAAGGCCTATTTCAAACATGCAATTATATATTTATTCCTTTGTCTTCTGAAGTTGCATCGCATTACACACCCCACACTAAAACTCCAAAATTATAGTAGTAGTAGTATCAATTTTCATAAAAGAACATTTAATGAAATGCTTCAGCTTATAGAAATAGACTCCGTTCTCATTCGACAAAAATGTCATGTCGGATTACTAACATCCAGTAATTGGTTTGACAAAGCGTCTGATATTTTAGTCATTACTGTCCGTACAGGACAATAACACCATGCAGTTATATCATATTTCCTATTGTTGAGCAATGTTTTTCTTTATTTTTAAAACAAAATTCATTCGAGAAAAAATAACTGACTGATGCAGTTCAACTTACTTAACCTTCACTTTTTAGCTATTCCTGCATATTGCACATAATTTTGAATATTTTGGTCCGATCACTGATATTGTCTTTTATGCTCATTCAATACTAGGCAATCGCAAGGATCGTAGCATTTTTTTTATGACATCACTTCCGTCACTTATTGGGAAAGCAACTGCCCGATATGCTAACGATAATTGCCGCTTGCATACCCAAGCGCCTTGACGCAAGCCAGTTGACCTGAATTCAACTCAATCGCTGCGCTACCACTAAAAAAATACCAATGATATTGACGCTGGAAGCGATTAATAAAATGCTACAAGCGTTTTTTTTACTGACTCGATTTTACAGTCGCACGCTGTGATGACTAGTATATCATGGGCATAAGTCTTTCAATTACTTCATTAAGTTTAATGACCATCCTACTCATACCAATTTAAGATAATTTCCGACTGCTTTATTTAGGCAACTTGAAAAGTGTAAAACATCTTTTTCGGGATGCCCCTCACTACAAGCAAAATAATTGTCTATAATTATACAATACTCTGCTTCTGTGTGTATGCAACTCTTCAATCTTTGGTGGTCACATTGCAATGGTCAAAATTGTCTCTAATATTCCATCCAGCACCTGCCTCGTTTCATTGGAAGGATCAAATAATGGTACTGAATGTTTCCCTGAAATTTAGAGCCTTTCTTTTTTAAAACTTACTCTGATCAATGTTTTGCTATTTTTATGTGCACTGTTATTAAAAATCATTTTCAAAAATTTTCCCATTTTCTTGCGGTTCTTGATGATAGTAATGAGAGGGACGAAAGATCAAAGAAATAACGAGGGGCAATTGGAACGAACAAAAAAGAAGGCGGGCGGAGTGAGGGGAATGTAACTCAAGTTCTGTTTTTACAATTTTGATCAGAACACTGGTATATAGATATAAATACACTTTTAAATTTCCAACATTTCCAAATATTATTTAAATTGTTATACTAACAATCAAATGCCTCAAAGTACTTCACCCCCACACCGACTTCACGCCCCCAGGACGTAGCACGAGACTTCTGAAAGGGAAACGGTAGCACGCCGGTAGGGTGAATGGTCCAACCTTTTGCGGTATGCAACCTCCCCCCTCCCCCTTCTACTCCCGTCCCCCGCCCAGCTCAGCCCCCCCCCCCGAGTGAGAGAGCTCCCCCCCCACACCCGAGCGCTCGACCCGCCCCCCCCCCCTCCCCCCCCCCCCCTCCCCCCCCCCCCTCCACTCGCCTCCCCTGCCCTGTCTTCTCCGGTTGCCCCTCCCCCAGCGACCCCAGAATAAGCTTAGCAAACGGTGGGCCCGACGCAACCCCAGGCAACGACGGGCCACAGGGAGGGCCAGCTCTGGCGAAGGGGAGATTCCACTCACGGTAGGGAGATGTCTTGATTTTCCCCGTGGCTGAGGCAGACCGGTGACCTCCGACCATTGGGTTAGAGGTGGTTTCTTCCTGATCAACTGACACATGTCACCCTTCTCACTTCATCAGGCATGTTTTGATGACATTCCATGGATTGCCGGAATGCTTCTCACTTTGCAGTTCGTATGTTTGAACAGCTTGACTGACCTTGCCAGAAACATAGGGAAAGCAATCTTGGTTGAAATGACATATTAATATTATCTTTACCCAAGTGACATTACTAACTAAAGTTTTCTACATTCCGTAATGACTTGATACCAGAGAGGGAGACCGTTTTTTTTTTGTTTGTACTCCAAATACTCTTGATGTGATATTACCTTTCTTCTCATAGGAATAACACGAGCAAGTTCATACTTTTTCTCTTCCCAACTTTCACCAATAAGCTATTCATCATACAAGACATTGTTTGTTTCTGAATTGAGTCTAGCATCTTTCATGGGTTCCTTTATAGAAGTGCTCTTTGGTTTTTGTTCTGATTTTAGCATCTTCATGAGGTTCCTTTATATAATTTCTCTTTGTTTTTGGTTTCTTCTGAAATTTGAGCATCTTCAATGAGGTTCCTTTTATAGAAGTGCTCTTTGTTTTTATCTCCATCCCTCCACCCCTGGTTGAAAGCAGAAGGCGGGATTAATGCTATCAGTCAAGGCTGCGGCGTCTTGTCGTCGGTGTCGGCGTCGGCGGCGTCCAACACAATCTTGTGAACGGGATAACATGAAAAACCATAAGGGTTTATGGTGATGTACTTGGTGGGTGGGATGACTGCCCATGCCCTTCATCTGAATTAGATTATGGGCGGTGGCATATGCCTAATAGGTTACCTAATTTGCATAATTATGAGTTATTTGGGGTATTTTTACCCAACAATTTTGTGAATGCCGATAACAGAGACCCATAAGGTTATGTGATTGCTTGGTGGGTGGGCTCGGACTGCCATGCCCTTCATCTGATTAGATTATGGCGGGCATAATGCTATTAGGTACCTATTGCATATTAATGAGTTCATTTGGGGTATTTTTACCCCAAAAAAGCTTGTGAACAACTATCTGAAGATCCGTAAGTCGCTTTTAATGAACCTTGATGGATGGTGGGGGAATCATGTACTCTCGCCCTGATTAAGGTTTAAGGTGGGTGTGTCAGGGTAAGGGGGGGGGGGGGGGGGTTGTCCGGGTTTAAGGGGGGTTGTCCACTTAAGGGGGTTTTTTGGGTTTTAGGGGATTGTTGGGGTTTAAGTTGGTTGTCTGGGTTTAAAGGGAGTTGTCCGGGTTTAAGGGGGGTTGTCCGGGTTTAAGGGGGGTTTCCGGCTTTAAGGGGGGTTGTTGGGTTTAAGAGGGATTGTTTGGGGTTAAGGTGGGTTGTCATGGCTTATAAGGGGGCTTGTTGTGGTTTAATAAGGGTTGGTTGCCAGTTTTAAAATGGGGTTGTCCATGTTTAAGGGGGGTTTGCTGGGTTTTAAGGGGGGTTGTCCTGGGTATTTACGGGGGGTTGTCCAGCTTTAAAGGGGGTTGTGGGTTGAAGAGGATTTTTTGTGGGGTTTAAGGTGGGTTGTCCGGGTTTCAGGGGGTTGTCCGGGTTTAAGGTGTTGTCTTAATTAAGGGGGATTGTTGGGGTTTAAGGTGGGTTGTCCGGGTTAAAGGTTGTCCGGGTTTAAGGGGGCGGTTGTCTTGGCTTAAGGGGGCTTGTTGTGGTAGGTGGGTTGCAGCGAGTTAAGGGGGTTTGTCAGGTTTAAGGGTGGTTGTCCGGGTTTAAGGGGGGTTGTCCAGCTTTAAGGTGGTTGTTGGGTTTTAAGGGGGATTGTTGGGGTTTAAGGTGGGTTGTCTGGGTTTAAAAGGGGTTTTGTCCGTTTTAAGGGGGGTTTTGTCCTGGACGTCAGGGGGATTGTTGGGGTTTAAGGTGGGTTGTCCGGGTTTTAAAAGGGTTGTCCGGGTTTAGGGTGGGTTGTCTGGGCTTAAGGGGGCTTGTTGTGGTTTAAGGTGGGTTGCACACGTTAAGGAGGGTTGTCCAGGTTTAAGGGGTTTTTGTGGGGTTTGAGGGGATTTTTTGGGTTAGGGGGGTTTTTGGGTTTATGGGGTTTTGTGGCACATAATACGCGAATGCATGCGCAGACCTGTGGACACACATGCACCGCATGCTTATGCGCGCAAGTGCGTATGCATTGCGCGGAAACGTTGCACATGGGTTGTCTTGTTCCCCGGGTTTAAGGGGGGGTTGTTTTTGTCTGGGCTTAAGGGATTGTTGGGGTTTAAGGTGGGTTTTCCAGGTTTAAAGGGGTTGTCCGGTTTTACGGGGGGGTTGTCTGGGCTAAGGGGCTTGTTGTGGTGTAAGGTGGTTCCGATTTTTAAGGGGGGGTGACCATGGTTTAAGAGGGGGGTGGGTTTAGGGGATTTGGGTTTAGAGGGGGTATTTGCAACTGATTATTTAAAAATTTGTAAACCGCTCCCGCCATGGGGATTTAGCGTCGAGAAACGCCGATGTGTATTTTGTTTCTGAATTTGAGCTAGCATCTTTAATGAGTTACATTACGATAATATCCTTAAGAATAAACTTAAAGTTTATGTGGTAGGAAAGTAGATTATTTATGACCTGAGATGTACCTGATTATACAAGCACTCCGTGTTTGTTATTTCTGAATTTGAGGTAGCATCTTCATGAGGTTACTTTATATAAGTGCTCCTTGTTTATTTCTGAATTTGAGCTAGCATCTTCATGAGGTTACTTATAGAAGTGCTCCTTGTTCTCGTTAAACACTCAGCATAAATGGCTGGCTCTGTATTGAAATTGTGCCACCAATGTGAATTTTACATTGGGCTTCATTGGGGTACAATTCCCATTTGGTTCAGTTCCAACTTATTCTTGTCCCATCACCATCCCCCGTCTCTCTCATGCATTTCATGGACAGCCAAACTGCATACTTACGCGAAAGAAGTTTTGTTTCTACTTTGATGACCGCGCTGTATGACAGTCAAAACGATATTCACATGTGTTACTCCTGCTGGATTCTCCAAAGATCCGCATTCCCTAATATGTGGAGGGGCCTATCCGGCTATTAAAATTTGGTGAAGTTCATGTTAATTGTTGGCAACCACAAAACATGTACTACTGGGTCTGACTATTCAAACACGTGTTTGCCATTTTTCCGTTGACCGTTAGTGACCTTTGACACAAGGTCAAAGGTCCAAATGGTCATACATCGTCCAAAGTATATCGACCTTGGTACCAAAATGTGGCAAATCTCCCAAGGAAATTTTATATGGGATATTTATTTTTGTTTATTTTGGGCCTTTCGGTTTTCTTGTACTATGCAAATAACCTAATTAGAGACATTAATATGCTAAATTGCCTTACTGCAGCCCCAGCCTGTCCAAAGCAGAGTTAGGGGGGCCTCAACACTATGCGCTAGTAAATCTCAATTCCCCCTTGGCACAGTTCATTGATTTCATTCACCCATTTATTTAGAAAATACACGCCCCTGTTTTTGGGTATGATCTAGACCAAATCACACAAGCTCAGTTCATTTCACTGTATGTTTAAGTACACCCTGAACTGTGGTTCTTGGTGGATGAGCCCTCTTGATAACCATAGTGCAGTTCTTGCACAATGCAGTCATATGTCACTCTGCTTGAATGTAGAACGAACCCTACCAACCCCTATGATTCTTGCTATATACCCATGGGTAAGTAAGTAACCTTGTTTTGGTAAAATGTGCAGAGAAAATGATAGATTTAGTCCTATACCAAATCCATGAACGAATTGTTATTAACTGTGAAATAGCCACGATTCGCACATCAGAGACAAAAGTATATCCCATTAGAATAATCTTTAGTCCACTCAATCTACGGTATGACTGGACAAAACTGCTACAGAAGGTTTTCTTGGTGTAAACTTGTTTGTATAAACCCTCCCGAACAACAATCAAAAGGTAGAAAAAAGGAAGCATGGCAAGACATGCTAATTTGCATAAAACATAGGTTGCCCATTTTTGTGGGCCGCCGCCTTTAGCTTGGAGGACCACTTAGCAATCCGTTTGCCATGTGTTGTTTTGGATGTGGGTTTGTGGATGTTGTGTGTGTCACTAAAATGTTAAGTTTTTTAAAAATTGACCTCATTGAAAATTTGAAGTTCAATAGGAACCAAGCTTCTTTCATAGGCACCATGGGATCCCTCATATTTATAGAGGTCAAAGGGGCACATGCCAAGGTCAAATGTTCCTGGAGCGGCCCGCTTATATTCTTTGAATATAGCGACGCGCGAAAGCCGAGAACCGCGAAATCTAGTTAGCTCTATTTTTGGTTATTATTATACAATATATTAGAAGGGACGACCCGATTTAATAAAGTTTTCATCTTGAGATAATGGTTCTTCACTCTAAAAAACCAAAAACCCCATATTTTTTTGCTGATCCGCAACCCATTTCATTTTGCAAAGCTAAAATATAATTTTTCTTACCCTATATGTGTAAAATTAATATCGGTCCCGACCAAAATGGGGTACATTTTCGCCATAACTTCCAAACCAATATCCTTAGCCCTAAGCATTTCACAGGGGAAAATGAGAAAAATAGTAGCTCTTTTTCAAAATACCAAAATGTTGACCACTTATCGGTAAAATCTTGGGAGTAGGGACGATGCTATTAGCGAAATCAGACCACGGCCCTTTAACCTCTGAGTCTTTCTTTCTGTCCAACATAGGAACCCTAGGTACGTGAGTTCTAACCTGTTTGAGTTGGGTACCGGCTGTAGTGCAGATAGGTTTACGATTCTCTTCCTCATTGACGGCCATCGCAATCCTTCGTCTCTGTTTGGCATTTAGATTAGGCTGACTTTATCTGCAGCATTTCAAATGATTCTTTGGTAATATCTTTGTTTTTGCAGCACTTTTTCACATCCCCTGTTAGAGCTGCGTAGTCAAGGTCTGTGAGATGGTGACTTCGGTGACGTCTACACTATTTAAAAAAACCTGTACAAAAACAGGGATTGACTGGCAGCTGGGACATCACACGTGCAGAACCGTAAATAAATGGACCGTAAAAATAAGAAACCATTGCAGGGGACATAAAATAACGGCGTAAAATATCCGCTTCAACGTTATTGTTGGTTTTTTGACTTGTTTAAAAAACAATATTACAATAAAACGTTTATTACAATCCTCTGCCCAACTTGCACGTTGTAAAGCCCTTATTGCATCATACAGCATTGTATTTACCTTACCACAGTGGTGTAAAAAAAGTTATATTCAGTAAACATTTTAGAAAAAAAGCAATAAACAAAGGGAAAACGTGAAAAAATAAAAGATTTAACCCACTATACCCTTTGTTTTCTGTGGAATGTACACTTCTAATGTCACCATTACTTAATCAGCATATGAATAAAACTTAATCATTACCTACATAGTTCGAAACTGGGCCTTAGATACCAGTCCTACCTATCCACTACCTATATACTTTACTGATAGCAGATGCCTGAAATATATATATAAATTGTGGTAAC
>JAMKCH010017233.1:0-23270 GCA_023653785.1 Ophioderma brevispina
AGCTTTACATATTTTCAACTCGCAAATACGAGAACTCGCAACTCGCAATATTTCACTCGCAAAATCCACTCGATCAGAACTCGCAACTCGCAACTCCTCTTCAGGAACTCGCACTCGCAACTCGCTCGCACTTGGCAACTCGCACTCGCAACTCGTAACTCGCACTCGCGACTCGCAACTCCGCAAATACCTTCAACCCCTGCTATCTCTCTAACAGTGGATATGGATATGTGATACACCAGATCTACTAACATAGTAAAGAAATGCACGTAAAATTTGGCTTAACCTCTAAAGATGACGGACTAATTACTTACAGAGAAAAAATCATCACCAACTGCACTACAGACGGTACCTAACACAAAAGAGGTCAGGGCCTTCAGTACCTAGGGTCCTATATTGCCTACAGGAAGAAAGAACTTCCTGCACGCAAAGGACATAGGTAGAATGCCTGCAATTTGGTATCCTAATTCAACCACTTGAACAAACTGACCCTCCTTCAGGGCCTGTATAGGTGGCATTCTGTTTCTACAGAGGTGAATTAAAAAATGAGCATGAAAAAAACACAAAATATTGACCCTACCTTTTTACTGTGGACGCGGTTGATGTTTTATGATCTGCATATTTTCTACTTCTATGCTGGAAAAAATGAAGGAATTTGGTGAAGAAAATGAGGTAGATATGAAAGATTTTCGCGGCTGATTCATTTTTTCTCCATTCCAATGGAGTTTACCAAGTAAACTACATTTGGTGGCAAATGGAGATACCTCACTCGTATGTCAATGATGTTCTTCCTTAAAGTGTTTAATTGTGGCACTGGCATGTAAAAGTAATAACAAAACAATAACAAAACCAATAATTTTACTGTTTACCCTATTATGACCCGAACCTACTTTGTATTAGGGTTGAAATCAGAAATCAAGGAAATAAAAAAAACAACTCGCGGCTCTCCCCCTCCGCGCATCCCACTACCTCCGCTCGCCCCGCCCTCTCCCACTCCTCCACCCCCCTCACCCCCCTCTCCCCCCTTCACCCACACTCGACCCCTCCAATAACCCCCCGGTCTGCCGCGCACTCCAACACATCCCATTCTAGAAGGTTTTGGGGAAGAAGGTTTGAAATGTTGTTTCTATAGTTTGAAGGGTGCTGAATCAGAATTTTTGGGTCCAAACACTGGGAAATGTGGGGAGAACTTTGTAAACTAAAGGGGTAAAATTATTACAGGGTTAAATTTGTCAAATCAAGTCAATATTGTGTTTAAATTACACCAAATATATTTTGTCTCATTATAAGGATTAAAAAACGTATAGTTTGTTTAGGTTCCGACCTTCGAGTTAAGGGCAGGTAGAACCTATTAAGGTTCAAGGTCCTCCTGGGTAAACGTTACCCGTGCTCCGATTTTGTTGAAACCGTGTCAAATTGTTTTCCGTCCTTGCCTTATTTTACATGTTTCGCTTGGTTTTCGTACTTAGTGGCAAAAATGTAAAAATGTAACAAGGGTCTACTGTCTAAGGGGTCACAAAATTGACCTCAAATTGTCACCCACAGACTACACACAGAATTTGAACTTAATTTTGCTGCTTCAGTATATCAGGGCAATACATTTGACACCGGTTTTCAACAAAATCTGGCCTTGGATTTTGTTTTTTGCCCCAGGAAGACCTTGAACCTTATCAGTGCTGTAGCCGAGTAACTCAGGGCGGAACCTATCAACTATACCTTTTTAATCCTGAGACAAATCATTGATGTACATTTAAACCACGTTGGCTTGATTTCAAACTTTACCCCTGTACTAAGTTTTGACCCCCTTATTTTATAAAGTTCCCACATTTCCCAGAGGTTGGACCCAAATCAATTCGGATTCAGCCCCTCAAACTAAAGAACATTTTTAAACCTCTTCCCCAAACCTCTCGAACTGATTCTGGTTATACCCACTATTGCCTACTTTTGTACTACAACTTGTAGATTGGGACAAACATGCCCTTTTAATTGTCCTCTGCAGTTGGCCCATAGACCTTGCTAAAGAGTCTGCACAAAATATTTTGATGTGTTTCAAATTGTTCGTGTGGGCATGTATAACAGGAAATTTTACATGGGGAAAATACCTTTGACTGATTAACATAGTCTTACCCCAAATGTTCATACAAAATACATAACAAGTATTTTACATTGCTTTCGAACAGTATGAGATTTGAGCCAATTTTGAGAAGAATCTTGCTCGAGGGACATGACTTGTGCTTCTAGTGGATACACGACCGACATGACCCCAAGGTTTCGCGTTTCTGAGTCCCGCTGAGTCCCAATTGTTGTGCACTTGGGCAAGTCACTTTAACTCGCTTGCCTTTCTCCACCCAGGTGCAAAATGGGGACTGTTTAGGAATTTTTGTCATTGAGCGCCGCCCAAGGTATGACATTTCCTTGGCCTTTGTAAGGTTCTGACATGTTTAGTGACCGCAAGAATAAATGGAAAGTGCCTTTGATACCTTATTCTATTTTTTTAACCTCAGAGGAACTTGAACTTTTTTTATGCATGCTGTGTTAGAGTTGTCACAAGAAATATTGTCACTTTTGTCCCTAATATAGCAAACTTTTCCTTTTTTATCCTTTCGAACTGTGAACATATACCTTTTACCCCCGTATGAAACCATTTTACAAACTTTGTCCCCCTCTATTTTTACCCCTTCCCTATCTCAAATGATCAAGGATTCAAAAGTTGTATCATCACGGTCTGGAATCATCATGGTACATTGTTGCCTGGGAACCATCAAAACATTTTGTTGCAGACTCTTGTGGAAGGTCAAATGCAACTAATGCCAAGGGCCATGATATTTTGCCGCTGCACTATAATTCTAAGAAGATCGTGAACTTGCTTGGTAATACCTTTCAACGTTTCGACCCTTTCCATAATTTTGACCCAGCTCTAAACCTGCCCCTCCTAAACTACATATTCCCACGGATTTTGTGAACTTTTGATATGTTGTTCTTCAAGGGTTTTTGCAGATACATAGTATATATGGTTGCCAATTATTTAGGTTATGCCATCCTGTGTCCTAATTAGACTGGCCTAATATAAGTCGCTTTAAGTCACACACGGAAGTAGTTGCTCTTTCACAAGGAAATATTTGTGCCAGGTCATCTGTCAATTCCTTTAAAAAGAAAGATTTTGTTTGCCATTGTTTCCTTGATCGGAACATTGTAGTGTACTGACAAAATTCTTCAACCTGCAAAAAGTACAGAACGTGCAGAAGTCCTTCTACCATGCAGAAGACATTCAAACACCTAAACAGCTTGACACTCGATTCGAAACTACGTGGTCACTCTGGTTGGTAAATACGATAGAAAAATTCCGGAAAATATTCTCTCCCCTAGATGCACCACCAATGGAAGGCCAGCTTGCCAACACTCTAGCGAGTGTCCTTCAGAGCAAAACAAACAGTCATGATGTTTCACCTTCTATTACACCTTCTACAGAAGAAGA
This sequence comes from Ophioderma brevispina, assembly GCA_023653785.1. NCBI lineage: Eukaryota > Metazoa > Echinodermata > Ophiuroidea > Amphilepidida > Ophiodermatidae > Ophioderma > Ophioderma brevispina. The sequence goes on from JAMKCH010017233.1 coordinate 3,476, forward strand.
ATCTACGGGCGTAATTTCAAGACTAACTAACACTCCTACGAACAACAACTAATTTCACTCTCAAAGACCGGTTCCCAAGAACTCCAACCTGGAGTATCTACTCTATTCCTTGTTGATCATTGACAAAGTGTACATTGTTGAAACCGGCTAACAAGAGAACGATGAACACTAGAAAGCGACTCAGACGGCAACACACAAAGTCGGCCATCGCCGGCATATTTGGACGCCAACATAACATTGAATGGGACAGGAACACTCATTGGACTGAAGAAAACCCATGGAGCTTTGTACATCAAGTCTAACCAACTACTTCAATAGGGGAAAGGAGCAGAATTCGCCTGAATGAGGTATACTACTCAAATAATGCGCTTCGACCAATGAAAACGAAAACTATTACTGGGGTGTCCTTTGATCATCACTTTTTGTTCTCTCCCCTTTCCTGACTTTGTTCATAGGTGCAATATCATGACTGTTTAGTTTGCTCTGCTGATGGCACTCGCTAGAGTGTCGAAAGCTCAGCACTCAGCCTTGCCAATTTTTGGAGCCTCGAGGGAAGATATTTTCTATTCATGTTTTTACACGTGTCTAAATCCTGTTTACATTGAACACGTTCTGCAAATGTTTTTGAACACATTTGAATACATTTGGAACAGTTGTACCCAATGTTCTGCACTTTTTTGGCAGTGTTATATTATTATTTTGTGAATGAGAAAACTAATGTCTATTGTTTTCTTAGTGATTTTACTTGAATGGAGAATCAAGAATTGTCGGTAGCAGTATATGGAGAAGGGGATTCTAGCACTTTCCATCTACTGTCGGCATATTATTTTCTCAAGACAATCCAGCGCACATTGTTCTCAAAACAAGACACCGCTAATGCTGAATAAAGGGTTTGAACCAACAGCTCAAAGTCCCAAGACCCTGTAAGCCCTTCATATTTTTTCATACTTACCCCAATGTCATACCATTAAAAATATTATGAAGGATTATATTTGTTAAGTAGATGACTTTGATGCCAATTGCTTCCAGGTGCAGTAACATGAATGTGCATCCTTCAGTTTGTTCCCTTCAAAAAACATTGTGGCTGAATATGGTGTTGCCTGCATTACTTTTTGAGTGGCGATTCTCGGATTACTGTTCGGTCCTAGTTAAGCCGATTGGCAATGAATAGGCAGATGAGAAGGTTTCTGTTTGTGTGGAATTGATAGCATGGGGAACGGAGTGAAATATGTGCGGCTTCCGGAATAAATTGTGATTTTACACACAATACCTATGCATGATACCACTTGCCAAAACCCTTTTATGCCCCAGCTTGGATTTCAAAGGTAACACAGGGGGTCAACATTTTAAATATTACCAATTAGACTGAAAAGCACATGACACTGCTTTCTCCGTACACGATAGTGTAGCTTACCTATCTTTGTTTATAGTTAGTTTTTCGGATGTTCCTATCCATGAACTTTTTTGGAATCATTATAATCAGACTGTTGTTTGTCTTACTTTTCAAAACTCGGAACATTTTAATTTTGAACCCCTGTGTAACCGTGAATCTAGCTGGGTCATGACAGGGTGTTGTGGCACTCGCTCCATCATACTTTGTTATCAATGCATAAATATTTGTGTACGCAAATTTACAATACTCCAGATTTGCACCTCACATGAGTTGGTGAACTACGCACCTGTCCTCTTTTTTTGGACTCCCCTTGGTGATTCTAGACCCCTCTTTGAATTTCAATTTTGAAAATTGTTCTTCCATATGTAATTGAAATGTTGCTCTGTTGGAAGCACCATGACCAATCATGGACACCTACCACGGGCCGAGAATACACAAGCTAGTGGGCATGTTTTGGACTTGGTCCTCTGGCATTCTATCCCATCAAGAAATCCTGCATCTGTTAGTACCATCGAAGTTTGTTGAAACTCACGTTAATATCCTGTTTATCCATTTTCTCAAGCCGTTTGACTTATTAGGTGTTGTGCGTTGCATACTTGTTGTTTAAACTAGGCTTAGGGAACTACATATTACCAACCACTAATTGAAATAGTACTTTTGAAATCAATAGGAAAGGGTATAATCTGACCAGTGGTAACCAGGCCATTAACAAGAACCCTCCAAACACAAAATGATGCGTGCACTCACATGGAGAATAGAGTGCGCAAAAGTGCAACATTCATAAATTCATTTTTTGAAATGTGAAAAGCATGCAGGAACCGTGGATATAGTTCCTCGGGTAGAACCGTTTCTTAGCCACAATAACTTTTTCCCCCCCCGATCCACTTGGAACGATTTAGAGGAAATTAGAAAGCAAATTTACGAAGCATGTCCAAAACTTCACTTGGGCACTCCCAATCTCATATTGGGAATGATGGTCTGGGTAATGAGCACAGTAAAAGCGTTGAACTATACCATTTGCATCTAGAAAAAAAATAAGAAATTAAAAAATAAAATAATAAAAGAGGAAATGTAGGCCACTTAACTATGGAGGATCCTTGGCAAGTGTCCATTCCTTTGTTGGATGTGGTACAGATGCCAACTCAGATCAATCCTTGTGCTTGGATTTCATTAGAGTGCCTTTTTATGTTCTGGTGTTTGCCCGATTTTGTGCTGGTTTTTCCTTTCATTATTGCCTCATTTTCATTTAGCTCCCTCCTGTCTCTGGTATCTAGCTCCCAATTTCATTTTGTTTTTCTGTCTTTGGTAAGGCAATTTATTGCAAACACAAACGATTGTTTTCTACATGCCTCTTCTGGCACGGCAGGAATGAAGTTTGCTAAATCACACGCTCTTTATGGTGAATTATGGCTGTTGATGGTTTACCAGGATGAGCACCATATAAACGCTTAATTTTACTCTGAGATACAATGCGCTTTTTATACAATTTTATTGTATTAATTGTCAATATTACAATACTACTACCTGATTAAATATTCAAATATTAATCTGTTCACACTTCCTTTGAAAGTTATGCATCAAACACCAATGCATTTTCAAATACATTTTCACTTACTCTTTACCAAGAGGAAACAGCTGGGAAATTGCCCACAAAATTTACACCCTTTCACGTATTGAGTGTATCTCTGGATCTAGGAACCAAAATGCGGCGAACTGGGTAAATGGCAATTATAGAGGGGAATTAGGCCTTCCATATTAGTTTTAACAAGATTGACACGGCATGATTTTTAATATTTTTCCGACTGGTTGCACTTTTTGGCACACACTTGTCAAATATTAGACAGATACCTGTGGGACTCTACTCAAGGACTTTCTAGTTCTTGACACCAGGCTCTAAATTTTAATCACAAGATTGTCACATTACCTATGAAATACATTTTTACCAATGTATAAACTTTACTGCTGTCCAACATTACAAAGCTGCAGAGCAACTACGACCATCAACTGATTATAAATGTTTTCCCCATTTCCTGACGCATTTTTCCCAATCCTATGAAGGATAAAGTGTTTAAAAAGTCTAAGATATCCAAGTATCAATACTCCCGTTCAGAGATTTGTAAATTATACATACCTACTTAAATGCCAACTACCTACTTACCTACAAGCCTGCACCACGCATTCCTTTCGCCTGTCTGACCCTCCAAACCGCGCACGTCAATAAAGTGCACTTTATCCCGTCAAGGCTCCTGAATTCAACTGTGAGCATACCAAGTGGGTGTTCAGTAAATGTACCAACCCCACTCCATCCTTAAATGGGGTTCCTTCTTAATAAGCTCCTTTCAGATGTACTTCTGCCTGGTCGCCCTTTTTATGAGTAGGCGTCATAAAATGTAGACGGGAAGAATCTGTTCTAGGGGGAAAATTTCAAAGGGTGCAAATTTGAAAATCGTATCTTTAAATTTAAATGTGTGACGATTACAAAGTATAGTTTTTGCCCTTCTGCGACATATTTAATTCGTACAGGGTAAATATGTTCAAGTCATCCCCGGGGCAGAATTTTCATCATTTGGCTATTTTTTTTCCAATTGGGGTTAAATTCTTCATTGGGTACGACCAATAAATAAATAATATAGCATTCTTGACATTTGCTGTTTAAATGTTAAGCGTTCGCAGAGTCCTATAGGGTGTTACTTAATACTAACCCTCCAATTTTATGTTCCTTACGTCCCTAGATCCATATTTTTGCCACTTTGCAAAAATCACGGGGCGGGACCCCTGCCTATTTAGGGAAAAAATTTTTCTATCTCCCTATTTGGCGGTGATTCGCAGGTAAGGTGGTCATTTTTTCTCTAGGGACGTAGGGGATATTGAGTCAATATTACTTGTCCTTTTATGGTATGACCATACAACAATTTTGCTATAAGTTTAACAAATCGGAGTAACGGAGCCAATAATATTAATATTTTTAAATGGGCAAACCATACTTTTTTTAAATTTTTAAACGTTAAAGATCGATAAATAAGTAGGGTATAACTTATCAAAAAAAAACCATTGGTTTTTTTTTTTTTTTTTTTTTTTTTTAATTTTTTAGTTTTTTGCTTTTTTTAATTTATTGATTTTTTTCCAAACTTTCGATATATCAATCTGGAACACTTTTTCCGCAATACAATTAACAAAAGGGCGTTTTCTATTGCTATTTTTATTTTACGGTCAAATTTTGATCTCGTAGCCTACAAGGAACGGAATCCCGGCCAACATCATTGTCATCTGCTTAAGCTACAATATGTAACTATAAATAATCGTTTGGGACCTGTGTTGGTAATCGCACTCATTGATTTAAAACAGGCATCGTGTTGAAATATACAGTACACACCCCAGCATTAATGTTTGGTTCCCTGATTTTTTACTTTGGGGTGGGTGCCTTCGCACTCCCTTCAAAAAATAATTATGAAGGGCACAGACATTTCAACAATTTAATCCCTACTCCTCCTCTAGAAAGCGGCAGCCCTACAAGGTCGGACAAGCCTCATCATGGAAATCATTACAAAGATCATTTTAATAAGAAGTTAAGAAGCCATATGTAGCTATTTTTCTCGCTTGAACCATCTAGAAGTGGGGGCCCCCCCCAATCCAATTTAAAACGTTTTGCATTGTAGGTATTTTTGCTGTGATGTTTACTATAACCACAATATTGAAAAAAATGTTGAGAATAATTAACCCGTTAGCAAGCAGCCAAGTACCAATTAGAACAACGTTTTGCCGCGTGAGCAAGATTGCGCCTTTATTCTGTAATTCAAAACTTGTTCCAACGGATTTGTACGCGATCGGAGATCGGGATTTTATATTTCTAACATAACATTTGACCCTCGAATTACGAAAGTGGTACTGGTCATGGTGTGCGGTGCTAGTCACTAAATGAGAGCATTCCCCTGTAATCGGTTTACAAATTAAAACCGTCCTTTTTTCATTTCTCATTTCTTTTCTCTCTCTGTTTTGGAAACCAAGTAGCACTTGTACGCCTTTCATACATCAACTTTCACCACAGTTAAATAAGGGTTGTGGGCCATTTTTGACACCCACTGACACCGTGACCCTGATTAAATTTAACGAATAAAAGTGCACTTGTGTTCTGTACAGTCTGCTGAATTCATCATGGGTCACTGTTTGCCAGTGGGTCCACAAATGCCCCCCCACGTTACATAACTGTTGTATACAATTTCCTATTACTGCTGGTCAAAAGAACGACTTTCAATGGATATTATAGAAAACGCTTTGGACGAGCACAAAGGTAAATTGAGCATGTGACAGGTTTGTAACGAACCCTTCAGTTTCAAACAAAGCTTCGGCAGTCAATTTCCAAACGATACACAAAATCGCTCTTTAAAAATACATGCTCCCGTATTCGCTGATAAAATATTTCACGTTAGTTGTCATTGGTTACTGGTTCATCATGCCTTGGCTAAGCATCTGTTTTCCAAATAATGATATGCCATAGATGGCTATTGTTCCTACCAAGTTAAAGCGTGATCCAGTTGACCTGGAAACGGGTCCTGTATTCTAACGTGGCACTAACATCATCGAATAGGGCGATTTCACGGGAGGTCAATACGTTAACTTTGCCATACCTGCCTCCAGAACAGCCCAAGCATGAAGAGAATACAAAGGAGTCACCATGCAAGAAATGCTGAAATTTACAGTGAACCAGGTGAATGTATGGTATTCTTCGCATGCTTGGAATGATTTGGAGGACAAACAAAAAGTCCCTTCAATATATTTTGCTTCCGTGAAAGGAACACAAAACGCGTCAGAGAATACCATGCCTAACGGGAAGTCCTGTGTTTTGTAAAACCTGGGTGACGTTTCATAATAGAAGCCCTGGTGCAAATGAGGTTATTAAACCATTGAATCGTCTCTCCTGTATGACGTTTTGTTCAGTAGCGCTAACGGAATGAATGGCAATACCGTCATTTGCACCATGGGGACTGCTATATAAAACGTCTCAAAAACTGAGGGGTCCCTCATCTGATGGTCCTTTTCACAGAAGATAAATTATGTTGGATGGATTTGTTTACCCCCCCAATCATTTCTAAACATGGGATAATACAATGCCATCCACTTGGTTCACCTAAACATTTTCGGAAATTTCTGCAGGTGATGCTTTGTATTCTCTTCGTGTCTTTGGACTGTTTTGGAAGACAGGTTTGGCCAAGTCAAGCTATTGACCACCGGTGAAAGCGCCCTAGCCGTAACAAGACATTCATTAAGATAGTATTATTATTAACTAACAAGTTTTCGAATCAATAACCTTTGTCACGACTAGTGCGATTTCATGACCTAACTCGTAAGTACATATTTGTTCTGGAGGGAGTCTTCTTCAAAATCTATTCATACCCTCAAAGCATTCATGCAATGGTTCACGTAGCCACTCTCAATATATATCGTACGTTTGGTTTATTATAGTAACCCTCTTCTTTTGCGCTTATTGGCCCAAAACGGGCTCCCTCGTCCACAACCCACTAACCCCACTATACACAAAATTTATACAACATATTTCACACTTGGGTGTGGGCCATTAGAGTTACCCCATGTCACTAATAATTCAGCAGCCTTAACGGAAATAAAGGCAAGCATCACATGCAACTTATTCCGTTAAGGTGCCTTAATTCATCAGGGTCAATAGTGACAATGGGGTCACTAATGCCCACACCGTATTCACGTTCGCCTTCCCACAAAGGATTTTTTTCTTGGACTCGAATAAAAATCATTTCCCATTAGGTGCAATGTAATAAATCTGAAATCCATGCCATTGGTTTACAGAACACGGTTTTAAAAGTGAACAAATATATGTTACAATGTTTACTAGTGTGGTACCTTAGATAATTTATACTAATTACTAACTATCTTTGTTCATAGATAAGACTTTGAAACAATGATGACTTTTAGATTGTCTTGGACAGATACCCATCGTAAATATCCCTGGTCCTGGTATTTCCAACTGTTGCAAAGAGTCTTCATTCCAAATGAATGTGGTGGACTCTACTCTTGTAGTTTTAGTGTATGGTGGCCTTTGGATTTTCATCGGGCATTACGAATCTTAATGTTCCCAACGTAATGCACCTGGGAAAGCCCAAGCACACTACATTGATCGGGCTCGCCAAAGCCTGTCTTTCATCACCCGTCAATAGAGTAGAAGGTTCAGAAGGCAGTGCGATGTGTATGGACGAAGCAATGTAGGTTTCAATACAATTACATTAACAGTTCAACTCAATATAAATGAAAATCACGGCAAGGTCACGTCATCGTTTACCCTCACTACAGAAAAGGTTTTTTGACACGCTTTGTATTTATAGGGGACCCTCTATATACGCTAGGTAAGGTAGTACTCCAATTGTGACTTTTTCAATAGGGACCAATTTACGTTTAACACAGGTTCAAACCCTTTTAAAATGCTCCAATCACGTTGAAATGTATTCCCATTGCCCGTCTAGTCATAAGGATTCAAAATATTATAGTTTGGTCATCAATCTATACCCATTGGTTTGGGAGTTATAGGGTAAAAGGCTAAAATGTAAAAAACGGTCAATTTCTATTTTGTTACGATGGGTCAAAATCAGAAGTTGTGTTCCATTTTTTTTGAAAAATGAAGAATTGATATCTGCTTAATGCTTCAAATAATTAATAGTTTTTTGTACCTTTTGCAGTGTATAGTTATCAATTTATACGAGAAATAAGGTCATCAGGGGCAACATAATCCTCATTGGCGTTGACCTTCTTTGACCCTTATCATGTTCATAATAAACATTTAACTAATCAACACTATAACTTTTTTTTGGGACTCCTCTGTAACCTAAGCAATATTTTGCAAGATTAATAGATAAAAATATCGGTTAACTTTTAATGTTGAACCCCTGTAACAAATTGAGCCTTTTTTACCATTTTAGTACATTTTTTACCCTATAACTCCAAAAAAACCAAAAAGAAAAATTAAAAAACTATAAAATTTTTTGGAATCCTTATGATTAGGTGGATAACATGGCATACTTTTCACATGATTGGGGCATTTTAAAATTTTGACACCCCTTTGTAACTTAAATTGGCCCCCATTAAAAAGTGATACCACAATTTGAGAGTACTACCTACCTAGCATTGATTTAGAGAGTCCATACTAACTACCAATGGTGCCCAAACCCTTTCTGTATGGAGGTAAACGAGTTTCCTTTAAAATAGGCCCCTATGGATATTCTGCCTCCTGCTCTAATAACAATATATTCAAAGGCAACTCCATTCGCCTTAGAAGTAATGATGTAACCGTTTCCCCAGCAATAAGTCCAAATCAAAATGACGGACAACACGCTATCCCTGTGAGTTGTTTGGTACATATTGCTGGGCAAACAAATCCAATTAACGGTACGCGACGGGGGTTTTTTCTGGAGGAGCAGGTATTGCCTATTTAACCTCTTTACCTCAGTGAAGCGCCCTATATAATATGTGAATCAGTTTCTGTAGTTTTCGGCAGGCATTCAAGAAAACAAAGATTAAAGCTGTCAAGCTACAATCAATCTGCAGGACATGTACTTACAAAATATACTTTGATGAGACGTGGTTCATTGAATGGTGCACATTGGTTCAGTTATGGTGTTTATATTACACAATATCACATCATCCTATAGGACTCGTTTTTGCGCGGAAGGTCAATAGGTCACCTTGACCCACTGTCCCTTCAGAACAACCCAAGTAACATTCAAAGAACACAAAAGAAATCACAATGCAGAAATACTGATGTTCAGGTAAAACCAGGTGTCTGTATTGTTTCTTATGCTTCGCATCTTGGAGACCTTGACGGCAAACAAAAGTCCGTAATACCTTCCGTGAAAGTTCCTATAGACCCCCAACCCCCATGCAATAGGACCCTTTTAAAGGAAGGTAAATTATGTTTGAATGTACTTTTTTTCCCTCCCGACCATCCAAGCATACGAAGAATACAATACAGCACCTGGTGCGACCTGAATATTCAGGGTATTTTCCTGCAGTTGACTCCTTTGTATTTTTCTGCATGCTTGGGTTTTTTTTGGGAGGCAGGTCGTGCTAACTTAAACAACCTCTTGACCTTCGTGAAAGCGCCCTATAGACCTGATCACACTAAAACGTTTATAAATACAATTCGGCACATGGACTCTGACCATGGTTAAGCATGAGTAACGCAGTATGACCAACTGCATATTTACTGTCTTATTTAAATCTTACAGCACACTTCCTTAGCATTGGTAAGCAATTCACCTTGTTTCCGTGGGTCCGAGGTGTTAGAGATAACGTGGTCTATAGTGCACTAGCACGGGAAGTGAATAGTTTTGACTACTCCGACTACTTCCAGAACAACACTAGCATGCAGAGAATTACAAAAGAATCACCTGCGGAAAATTTGAAATGTTCCTGTGAACCAGGTGCATGTAGTGTATTCTGTGTATGCTTGGATAATCTTGGAAGGCAAGGGCAAACACAAGTCCATTCAACATATTTACATTCGGGCAAGGGCCCTACGTAGGCAAGAAAGCCATTTGAACGGGCCATTTTGAATGACTACAACGCATTCACCTGTTAAGTTCCAGAGATCCCCACATTAGAGCGGAGCACGGACCTGGGTTCAAAATCATCGTTCATCCCTCACTACATCTAAGCTTTTGACACCCTGTATCAATAGTAGGACCCTCTATTATAAAGCTAAGTGGTACTGAAATTGTGGGTGTACCTTTTTCAATAGGGGCCTCATTTAAGGTTACCCAAGGGGTCAAACTTTTAAAATGCTCCAAACCTTTTTGAAAAGTTTTGTCATATTGTCCGTCTAGTCATAAGAATTCCCAGTGAATAGTTTGTACAATCTATGACCATTAGTTTTGAGTTATTGGGTACAAATGGCTAAAATTTGTACAAAAAGGTCAATTTCCCATTAATTTATACAGGGTTCAAATCACCCCGTTGCCCCACTTGTGCGTAAAAATGAAGAAAAAAAAGTTCATCTAGCCTAATGTGTCAAAAATAAGGAATGTGTCGTAGCATCTGCAATGCAATAGTTTTATCATGTATGTGACAAAATGCCCCAGGGCAACATAAGCCAATTGGTGTTGACCTTCTTTGAACCTTTATCCGGCATGGCGGGAATCGTAAGTAAACTTTAACATAACCGAAACTATACTTTTAGCAACCCTTTTCCTCACCATAATTTGCAAGTAACAAGGGTTCCGCAAAAAATAAGTTCCCCCCTAAAATTCAAGTACATTTCGTTGCCTAACTTCGCTTAGACTGGAGTTTGAAAAATTTCAAAAGTTTTTGAGAGAGGAAACATTTGCTCTGCCACAAAAGGCGTTTTGTTTTCAAAAACATCACCTTTTGGGGCATCAACGACCACTCCATTTTTCCCAAAAATGTGTTGTCAGAAAAAGTGGCACTTTAAACCGAATTCAAAGGTCTAAAGTAAGAACTTAACAATTTTAAGAACGACTTCTCATTGCCAATATTCCTTGCGATCTCTGGGTACATAAGCTTAAGACATTGATGTATGGGCAAACAAAAAACAAGACAACTATGCAGTAAAACAAAGAATGAGGTGTAAGCTTTAAATACTCATTTTTTTTTGTTTTTTCTTTGTATCTCTTTGTTATATGAAGAAAGAGGTAATGTTTGAATTGCCTGTTTCAAATCAAATAGGCTTAATTGTTTTGTCATTCAGGGTGAGACTCAATAGTCAGTTTTTCCGTTCATCTGCACTGATGACATTTTTGAGTGTTTACACATGCTTTTACCAATTTGTCGATGTTTCTGTGTTGATGAATGTGGTTCCCATGCTCGGCTGGATAATTCCACCGCGTTGGCCAGTGCGTCCTTATGTGTTAGATCTTGCGTCCATTTCGAGTGGTGTTGCTTACTTAAATCTCGTCTCCTTGTTTGTCTGCATATTTTGTCTTGTTTTGTTTATTCGTCGGCTGCATACATACGGTTTTCTACTCTCATATTTTTGAGACATTTTTGAGAAATCGGTAGTGTTAATATGACGTGAACTCTTCATACTTACAGAGTTTTCATACTTGGACTCTACCTAATAATGAGATATTAATTATAACTGTTGAGCTTGTGCATTTAAGTCAATTTATTTTTCACATACAGCGCTTATCTGACATATATCACTATGTGACACACTAATAACGTACATGCGTCACTTTAACACTGCGTGAATACGTTCTACTGATCTATCTGTGGTCATCTACGAATCGAAATCTAAAAAGATACGTATCTCTTCATCACATAGCCGATCTATATCAATCTGCGTCACATACAGCTTTATTTGACAAGATCACTATGTGATGCACTGAATTACGATAATTGCGTTCGGACGCCTTTTTTTTTATAATACGTTGATGAATACGTCACATACTGGTCTACTGTGTTTAATATCAGACATCGTTTGGAAACAAAAAATCTCCATCACATACTGATCTCTAAGTTTACAGTCCTATTAAACAGTGTTGGCTGATACCACCATTTTTTTTTCACTGAATTAAAAACTCTGAAGTGTTTTCTCTTCGTGTGATATTTCCTTTTCCTGGTAGTAAATGACGCAATTGGTATGTTTCGAGCGTATTCCGCAGGGAAGATATTCAATTGCGATTTTCTCCAACACGTATTTTATGAGATGTCACTAGTTATGTATCCGACATTTGTTTGCCTATGCGTTCATGTTTAAGTTTATTTACTTCGACCGTAATGGATATAAAGAACGGAAATGAGCCGTTGTTGAAATGGCTACTGGTTCTTGACTTTAGACCTGTGAATCGGTCAGTGCCACTTTTATCTGACAATATATTTTTCGAAAAATTGAGTGTGTGTTGATGCCACAAGTGTTTTTTGAAAAGGAACGACATTGTGGGAGAGCCAAATGTTTCCTTTCTTCAAACTTTTGAAATTTTCTAAACATCCGGTTCTAAGTGAATTTATGCAACAAATGTCCTCGAGGTTTAGGTGGGGGAACTTACTTTTGGGAACCCCTTAGATGGTAGTACTCTCAAAATTGTGGTACCATTATGTTTACACAGGGGTCAAAATGCTCCAATCATGTTGAAATGTATGCCATATGTTCCATTTCTAGTCATAAAAATTCCAAAAATGTATGATTGTACCATCTATGACCATTGGCTTGAGAGTTATAGGGCAAAAATGGCTAAAGGGTAAACAGGTCAATTATTGTACAGGGGTCAAAATCAGAAGTTTTCCAATTTTGAAACAATGACAGAAATAGGAATGTTGTACCGCCTGCCATGCATTAGTTACCTTTTATGCGATAAAAATAGTCAAGGGCAACATAATCCATTGGTGTTGACCTTCTTTGACCATTATCTCCGTAAGTTAGAATTTAACATAATCAAAAACTATATTTTGGAGTCTTTAGCAGGCAATAATGCAAGTCATTTAAAATATTAATCAGAGGAACTTTAAGTTGACCGGTACACATTGAGATTGACCTTTTTTACCGTTTTTGTAATTTTTACCCATAAACTCCAAAAACCAATGGTCGTAGCGGGTACACAACTCTACATTTTTGGAATCATTATGATGGTGAGCATTTTAAAATTGACCTGTGTAAACTTAAATTGGACCCTATGAAAAAGGATACCACAATTTGAGATATACCTACCTAGAATTGATGTCGAGGGTCCATATATACTAACTACCAAAGGTCAGTGTTAAACCTTTTCTGTAGTGGGGGTAAACAAACTCCTTAATAAGGCCCCAATGATATTTGGTCCTGCTCTAGTAAGCAAAAATAACTTCATTTGTGATAAAATAGCAAGAATAAAGCTGCCTCGAATAGAGAGTGCCCGTGTTTCAAGTAACAAGCCATCTTAACGATCAAAAGGAGTACACGAACCGAACAATGGAATGTGGTCGCAGGTGCAAGCATTGAATTCATAGTTCAGAGATCACTTCCACCCTCAGAGATGGTGGATCAAACAATACCCTCATCTGACATATAGAATGTGGTCCAGGGCCAAGCAGGTGGATGCAGAGTTCATAGATCACTCCACTCATAGATGGTGGTATCAAACAATCACTCATCTGAACATATAGAATGTGGTCAGGTGCAGTTTAGAGGGTTGAATGCAGGTTTATAGATTCACTTCCGTTTCAAATGGCTTTATAAATTAAAAACACGGGCACTCTCTATGGTTGGACACGTTCAATCCAAAACAGGGGTCCGCAAAAGTTACAAGCACATATAGCTGTGACTCCCCCAAAATTTTTGAAAAATTGCCCCTCCCCTGCAGCCATATTAGAAAAATCTCAATTCCATGGCGCAGTTCAATATCTTTTCATTCACCAGTGTCTTGACCAATACACCTGGTGTTTTATTAGTGGATTATTTTACCTCAAACACGCATGTCCCCTGCTGTTAACATGACTACTGAACTGAGCCCCTGGAGATGGGAGCAATGCCTTACCTCGAGTGAATGATTATTGGTTAACATTGATATGAATAGGTAACATCCATAATCATATCTACACACATGCCTATCAACATTGGCAATACTATTTTTCACACTGTATTAAAATGTTGATTAAAATGAGCCAACACTCTTGCTGTTGATAAAAAGTGTTATACTCGATTCATCTGATTGTTACCCCGTACCATTCTTGCGGAGGTGAATAATTCAATGAGGCGCAGGACTTCTGTTCTCATGTTATGTGAGGAATGTTAAGGGGCCCTGAAATACACTATTTTTCTGCATTTCCCTACATGAATGAAATTGTATTCTATTGGCAGGTGACTGAGTTTGACCAGAGTGTCCTACCAAGCTACTCCGTTGGTGGCCAACGTGCTTGATTCTTTAATTTTCCTCTCCGACTTAAATTGCAATAGGTCCAAAACTCCAGGGGGACGAACGTATAAACGCGAATCGACTATAGTCAAATTGAGTATATCTAACGCAAAGCTGAGTATATTTACGCAAAAATGGCAACTTTGATTACCATTTTATTCAAAGAAAGGGTACTAAGTTCCCTTTTTAATCAACATTAATGCATACTCATAGCCCCAAGTATACAAGTCAACAATCAAAATCGCCTGATGAGGTCACAACCAAAACACTGAGACTGTTTCGATCTAAGCTTACCGGTGTTGTTTATTTGGCGCCCAATTGAAAATTATTTTCCATATTTTTAAACTTTCTATTTGGATACAACTATGGGCCTAGCTTAAAGATGAATGTAATGTTTTTCGTATTCCCTTTCAAAAATGGAAGTCCGGCAAAAGACAACATTCAAACACTCCGAAATCAAAAACCATGCTGCTGGTACAAGACTTCCACTTATTTATCAAATAACTTTGATGTGTTAGTTAGTTTTTGAACCTGGCAGTATAAATTATATTCTTTGGCTTTTCATTGACTCTACATTTACGGTGGGTTCATACTTATCGGCATCCCGCTGCAGACGCTATCGTTTTGCACATGCTTTACGAACGTGGTCTGTTTCTGCAGTCCTACGAGAAAACCAGTTTGAAAGACTAGCATCGGCCGACGTCTGCCGTTTAAGCCCTACTGCTAGTCGCAGCGAGCGATTTCTTCGCGTGAGCATGCGTAACAACTGATCTTGGGTCAAAATCCGTATTGGCGCACGCCAATCTCCTCCTGCGACTGGAGTTATCTGGGCTTAAAGTAATGAACCCACCTTAATTGTGATCTGGCATGCTTTTTGGCAGATTTTTGAAAGCATTTAGTCAGCAACCCCGCACTATCTTCGCTATGTTTTCTATAGTCATTGAAGATGTGTTTCATGACAGGTGTTAGATCAATTAACACCAACTGTAAGGTATCGGTCCTTGTGAAATGTCTCTTAATGAGAATTGAGTTTGTTTGATTTGCAAAATCCTATTCTGTGCTGAGATATTCAATTGTTTTCAAATAAGACCAGTCGAATGATTGCAGTACGGGTTTTCAAAATTCATTTTGTTGGAATATTTTTCTATAAACTGGATTCCTTCTTTAACGATATCTGAGAAGTCTAGATTATTGGGTGTTTTGTAGTGAG
This sequence comes from Ophioderma brevispina, assembly GCA_023653785.1. Lineage (NCBI taxonomy): Eukaryota > Metazoa > Echinodermata > Ophiuroidea > Amphilepidida > Ophiodermatidae > Ophioderma > Ophioderma brevispina. The sequence continues at coordinate 18,945 of JAMKCH010017233.1, forward strand.
AAGGAAAGAAATCAAAATCCAGAAGGCTAATGATTTTGGGCAATTTTGATATTGTTACTGAATACGTTTTAATAATTGTTGACTCCTATTTTCCAAACAAAAGAAATCTTTCATCTTTCTTTTCCATCTTCCATTCTTTTTGCATCAATCAGCACTTATCCTTATACAACATGAAGAGATATAACCAACAATAACCAAACACATAAAATGCCATATGACGGTGGAAATACAACTAAAGCTATGTGCATGACCCTTTTGAACTCTCTGTTATAACAACAGATACACCTAATAAATTAAATACAAATAGACAAATGAACAACAATATAATTCGTAACAAATTACATTCCAATCTTTCATCATGGTTGTTATTTTTCAATCATTAACATTATACTTATACAACATAAAGATACACTACAAAATGCAGTATGACAGTGGAGATACAACAAAAGCTATATACATGAAATCTTGAACTGTCTTTTACCAGATCTACCTCAATACAATATATAAATTTTGAACAACATAACTAACAATAAAATTACTACACTTGTACAAATAATCCATAACTTAACAAAATATTATGATGTACTGGTAGCTTGACATGTTGTACTTTATTGTGGTTTTAGAAATAATAGTTAAGTTGAAAGAACAAGGTAATCGGCCAAATACCGAGATTGTCATGATCGCGTCGCCCGCCTTTAAAAATAAAGAAGCAAAACATTAAAATGCTTTATCTGCATTTTTGATTTAAAACTCCCTGGCTCGAAATATCAGGACGATGATATAAACATTTTGCATTTCATTCCTGCTTTTTTTAGGGATTGCGACAAATTTTGACCAATGATTTGCCCAAATGACTGTAAATTGGTTAATTTTCTTGCATAGTTTGGTTCCATTTAGTATAATACTTGTTGGACCATTTTCATCGAGGCGACTTGTAAATTTTGCCTCCTGGCGTCGATGCCGCGGTACGACCTAAGCTGATCTTCTGACAATAAAACTTCCGTTTTTTATCGGTAATTTTGAAATTACCCCGTTCTGTGAAGTGAGCACATCCAAGATCGCCACCATCACCGGTTGCAAAATTCTGCAGGCTTTACAACAATGTTTTTTAAATCATAAACATGAGATCAATTTTATCTCAGTAAAATGCATTCACCCAGCAATATGTTTGATCCTAAACTTGCAGTCTGAATATGTCAGAGAATTCCCAATATGTCATACTCCAGTTACAATGTCATCATAGACAAGATGGGCCATGTATTACCACTAGCCCAAAAAAAAAAAGGGCCCTTTTTGAAAAACACCGTTTTGTGCACAACTCGGGTTAGGGGAAAACGTCTGTCTCTAACAGCTCCTTCAGCACGAGTCAGGTTGTTTGATTTCACTGGATTATTTTATGTTATTTAGTAATGTAAGGGGATTCACTGCGTAAAGTCGTGACTGGTCGCGCCCAACCATGCTAATGACTCGTGATTTCTAATTGTTGTATTACATCATGCATTCAAAAGAGGGGTTTCGCTCTCCGGAAAAGGACCTTTTATGATTTATATCATATCTGCAATTGTGAAGTATCCAAAGTGTCATTTACAGACATAAGAAAATGAAAATGCAGGAACAGAGATCTAACACGCTCTCAAGAAATAACATGACGAAAAGAGGAATCGTACCATTGCCTAGAACAATCAAACCATTTTGTACAGGCTCTTGTGCAAGGTCAGATGCAACGGCAATGGGCTACGCGGGATAACAAAGAATTTTTTTGACTAGGAGCCCTGTTTCACAAAATTAAGATTAATCTTAGTGAATTTAAGAAGAGTCATTCTTCTAATCGGTAAGAATTTTGTAAGGAATTCGGAATAAGCAGCCCGGGGGGGGGGGGGGGGGCACTTTCAATGAAAAGGGGGTATTCCGTGTCCAAGCAATCACACAAAGCACCCTAAATACGTATTTTCGAAGCTTGAATTTCACCCCTAAACACGTAACAGCAGCGCAATGAGCTCCAAAACAAGTACTGATGAATTTGCGCCCACGAAAACAAGTGTCAGTAGCGCAATTTTGATTACCCTAAACAAGTATTTGTCTTTTCCCTACCCTAAGCAAGTCATATGCAATACGTAAAACCCAAACAATATTCTTCCAGTGTATTTTTGCACACCGAGAGGCTTGTCTGAGCTGGTGTAATTCAGAACAATCAATGGGGAAAGTTATTTGTTCAGCCAGGATATCCGAGGAAAGGTATTAAAAGGGGAAATGCATTTTGAGCAAGGGTCGTATCCAACAATTCTCAAGACGGCGGCACGACTATTAGTCGATAAAGGTCGACAATATGGCTGCTGAGTGGCCATTGCACTACATGCAAGCGGGGGGGGGGGGGGTTGGGCTTGCAATCTTGAACTTTCCAATACGCCCACAATTTACGCGAAGTGATAGAAAATAATGTGATCACTATAGCAAATATGATAAATGGGTTAAAATAGTCAAACAGATTTGATGGGTTAAGTATTCACAGAGAATTCATATAGTAAGTGGCGCGGGAGGGGGGTTGCCGCTCTCTCTCGCGCGAAGAGCGGAACAATACCAAGCAATGTTTGCTTCCGAAAAATTTCTGATGCAAATTTGGTAAAAACAATTTGGATTTGTAAGTGGTTAACGTTAAAATGCATATAGGCCAATGAGTCAACGGTATAAACAGTAAAAAACTAGTTCATGCAGGTAAGGTTTTATTTGAACTAAGAAAATTAAAGGTGGTCATGGAGAGTTCGTAAGCGGACGGGGTGGGTCGCGGAAACCTTGAATGTGGTATTTAGTTTTCAAGACATTTTCTCTGGGATCGCCACTTATTTCCGCATTTTCAGGCGCCGCGATAAATCGGCATTTTCCCTGAAAATTGCCCGAATCCTCGCAATTATGCACACAAATTATGTCCCAAAATTTTTTAGAAAATTTAAACCTAGAATTGACTGACATTTAAATAAAATTATGAGTTTTATTGAGTTTTAATTCGAAAACATTGTCCATTCATGTGTGAGTGATATAGAACAATTTTGGTATAGGCGAAATAATAAGGCAATAAACAAAAGGAGTCGTTCCATTTCCTCAATCGTCTCAAACCAACAGGCCGTACTAAAAATCACGAGTAGGTTTCTTTACCGCGCGTAGCGCGGCAAATTTTGGAACTTTGTGAATTTGAAACGCACAGGTTGGAAGGCAAGTAAGACCTTCCGGAACACTTTTTAAATTTTTTTTTATGCTGAAAATGAATAGGACCCTAAATGCGTAAGTCCTCATTTAGAAAATATAACCTTTTCCTTATTTTTTAGTGATTCTTAGACCCTTTTTACGTTACTTACGTAACGTGCCTGATCCTGAAAAACTACCCATTTTACGTGAATCATTGGACACGGATGATAACCCCTTGTCTATGAAGACTGAATCTCCCCGGGAATAGCAGGTGAAGTTGTGAAAAGGTGTGCGCTTCCGAAAAAAGTGTGAATTTTTGCACATGCACAGGGGGTGTCTTTAGACATTGATATTCCATAAAATTGATGGAAGCACTTGCCACCCTCCCTTAATGGGACCCAGCTTTGGGTTTCAAGGTTATATAGGGTCCAAATTTAAAAATGTTCCGAACGTGTTGAAAAGAACACCATGATGTTTTGTCTGGTTACAAGGATTCCAAAAAGGTATAGTTTTTTACACTATTGATGCTATAGTTTGATTTAGTTACTGGTGGAGTTTCATAGGATACAAATAAGGAATATTTTGACTCTCTAAAAATGCTTGCTTAACAATGTAGGGAAAATCAACACTAATATTTAACTTACATTTTTATTTTTTTTATATATACACAATAAAATCAATGGCATTCGATTCGGATTGCAAAGTAATGTTACAAACATTATTAAAGGTGGGTGGACCCTTTCGACAACCTCGTCCCCACTTTACTCCTTAACTTTCGATTTTTGTAGCAGAACAAGTTCAATTTTTTCTTATCACCCAGTGAAATATTACTACTACAGAATATCAACAACTCAGATGAACAAATAACAATTAGCCTTGTCTCCTCTTTTATCCAGTTACCCGGAAATCGGAGTGATTCTGGTACGCAACACGTGTGATGGGAGAATAACTGTTTTAGGTAAGAATCCATCATCCTTTGTTACAATTCTTTAGTCCTCTCTTCCTCTTTCGGGAATGTAACGACTTGTTCTAATTCTCAGGGATAGACCCTAAACATACACACTAAAAACATCACACTACAAAACTAGGCCTAATGATGTAGCAAACTTCTAACGGTTCTATAAAGCTTTCAACACGATAGATGGT
>JAMKCH010017234.1:0-23425 GCA_023653785.1 Ophioderma brevispina
CAATAATCACAGCAATGGACGACACCTTATTGCGTGTATGTATTGTATATAGAACGCTGAATACCACTTTTTTTAAAAAAAAAGTTAACTCGATAGGAATTTTGTTGTCAGTTATACGGATTTTGGTTTAATACAAAGTTCATAGGTCGATGCAAGTTTCCTTTTCAAATTAAATGAAAATTGCTTAATTTTTAGATTTGGTCAAATGCTGCAACATTATACTTGTACAAGATAAGTTGTCCAATTGATAAGTAGACGTACAAAACTTATAAACATGCAGGTTAACCCTAAAATCACTATTTTGAAATACAAGGCGAGGCAAAAATCAAAACCTAAAAAGGCTGAAACAAAACCAAACAAACAACAAAACAAGAACAGAAAAGTGAGAACATTATTTCGATTGCTCTACCGTTACAATTACATAATTATTTAAACAAAATCACCCACAATCAGATTGGCTGATGATGCAAAAACAAGGTTAATAAAGATATTAGTCACGTGTAGTTACGATACGCGATGCGTGTTTTTGTACGTGAACTGTGGAATATTTTCGTTCAATCGATCACTTAACAAAAAATTCCTCCGTTCAAGTACAGAAGGAACGCAAGTGGCATTACTTCCGGTATTTTTTACAGGACGTGACCCCCGATATGACGTCACAAAATTTTAAATCCAAGCGCTCAGATTTGCGAGTGCGAGTACTCTAAGAAAAATTTAAATATCGAAATGATATTAAATTTTCGGTTCAATTTATGTAACTTACCACGCATATAAGATACTAAACTTTGATTTCCAGTAGAAATTGGTAGAAATATGTGCATTTCGTGCGAGAAAATTAAAGCTAAACACGCCGAAAATTTACCATCAACGAAAAATGCTACAGAGTTAGAGCTTGATGTACATTAGTTTGTCTAAAAAAATCGTGAATTATGGCATGCTAAGACGGCCATTCGCATGTTGTTGTTTTCGATCTGAAAGGTGTTTGGATGCGTGACAATGACACGCAAGCATGACGCAAGTAGATATGAACCTCGTGCAGAAATGTTGTTGACGCTAGAAGAAAACCGAGCTTTTATTTGTGTCTCTTGGAAACTTTCAGAAGGAAAAAATAGGTGGTTAAGTTGTTAGTAATTTTATTGGGAAACTGTATCGTTTTACAGAAAGAAATGCACTCTAAAAGATAAGAAAAAAGTAATGATGACTGAAAGAGGCTACGGCAGTTGATGGTAAATTGGTGTATCCTTGGTGTAACGCTTGATGAAAGAAATCAAGTAAAGCCCATAGGCGGATTAGGGGGGGGGGACACCCGGCGCGCCCCCCCCCCCCCTATTTTTGCAAACCACAGGGCGCCGGCGCCTTGTAGTGTAGAAAAATGCCTTTTGCCGCAAAGGGAGCCGGGCGCCTGCATATCTAGGAAAAGACCTTTTGTGGGGCCCCTTGCCGGACCCAATTTGAAAATTTTCGGCTCGCTGCGCTCGCGGGTAGACACCAATTTGTTTTCATCTGTTTGAAATTCTGGAAGAAGCAGGGGGGGTACTCTTCTGTGTTGTTTGTTTGGTCTCTGGTTGCTTGAAAAAAATATAAAATTAGAGGCGTTGTCACTTCCCCCCCCCCACCCGCTCTTCGAATTTAGAACCAGAGTATGAAAAAAATTTGGTCTACCGGCTGAGCGAAGCGAGCCGGAAAATTGTAAAAGCGAATTGTGACGGGCGCCCCCCTATTGAGAATTTCCTGGATCCGCCTGAAGCCTACACACCATTCAACTCTATACATGTGCATATTGATATTCGTGCAGATGTTACATGAACGGTAAAGGTGCGCAGCTTCAGTGGCGGAACCTGTTGGAAGGAAAAGGCCCCACGTAAAATCCCTACTCCTCAACCCCCACCCAAAGACTGAGATCGGGAAAAATAATAAAATGCGGTAGTAAACAAGAGTAAACTTGAATATTTATCTTTTCCTGGAGCTGGCCTGCGCACGAGAGGTGTTGAAAAAGAAAATTATGCCCCGGCCCCGGATTCGAAACCCGTAAACTCACGTATACTTGAATAAGCGGATTGCTATAACTGCGCTACAAGGTGGTATGTGAGGAAACGATAGATCAAATCTATAGGTAAGAGTTTGATCTATAGTTGACTATCTGTCAACATTAATTATGACAACGATTGTTTTCAAACTGAATTTTACTAACAAGTGCGGTCATTAAATCGATCAATCCTATCAGAAGATGAAATTAATATACCAAATCGTTTTATCTCATGCTTAAAAAGAGTCATCATTTTGATAATAGGCATATTCGCAGGTCATTGAAAAATTTAAAAATTGGCAAAAATTCTGCGGGATTCGACAAGCATGGTCTTGACTAAATTTCCTTATATATCGACTCGTAGAAAGCCGATTGAAAACATTTGTAGATTGAACAAAATAACATATTAAGGACTTATTCTGCAGTCTGTGGTAATAATTGGTCCTCTCCTGGTTAATAATAATCAATTAAAAATTGCTAATGAAAACAGCGCGAAAAAAAATATCGTTACTGTAAAACGAGTGCTCATGCCGCCACCAAAGTTCAACCCTTAAAAATTGACTTTTAACGGCTATATGCGCCGTTAGCGTTCCTACTAAGATATCCTTATATAACGTTGGTAGCGAGCTTCTCGAGTGTGCAAGTAGCGGTCATATGTATACACATTACCTATGTATTCTTAGTGTGTCATTTTCTTTGTTGCTCCAAAACATTCAGAACAACAGTAAATGGCATTTTCAAAATTCTGTAAATGCTATTTTGATGAAATGAAATACCTATAAAATGCACTTGCATTCACTTACTACTTTAGAGGGGGAATTATCTACATTAAATCTATTCTTAAGGAAGCAATACATAAAACATAAAAGAGGATTTTTCCCCCCAAATAACATGAACAACATGTTAAAAATTGTTGCTCTTGACTGCAAAAATTAATATTCTTATAAATGCATTCATGACATGATCACACTTCAGAAGTGACCGCAAAGGCTTTTGAATTAGGTTATTTTCATTTCATCAAATAATGGCATTTACAGTTCCAAAATCCATTTATTGTGGGTTTAATAAGCAATATTCATTTCTTAATTTTTTTTATCTAGTTCTTCGTTCATTTTTGACCATGTAAATATGAAAGGGACCTTTGGCGTATGTCGTAAATGACACAACGAAACATTTGGTATACTTTAAAACAAGATTGGAGCAATTTTAAGTTTAAACCTATATGGCCTTCTTTGCCCACTCACTGGGAAACATAGAATTCTGCAATGTCCTTTAGCAACAAATATGGATGGGGATTAATCTTTCAGCAATTGATCATCAAACACTGTGATATTATATACGTTCCCTGAGAAGGAAGAGGTGTTTCCATGGTTGTTTGAATATATGTGCGAGGAGCGGAATACCTCTGAAACAAGACCATAACTTAACCCTCGTTTGCAGAAGGAGGCACACGTTGTAGAGTTTTTGGTTCCCTACCCCAACCCCCTTTCTGATGCCAATGATTAATGTATTTGTCAATAGAATTTAACGTTCCGTCTTCAACAAAAAACAACACCCACCGTGGTTATAGTTAGGGTACAGGGTGATCCCAAAGTGATTTGATGGCGGTACAACCACTCCCCCCTTCAAGACGATGAAAAAGCTATTGAAAGTATTGAAAGTAAATTTGGAATAAATATATTTTAAAAACCAGGAACCTTCCTTGGAAGTATTTGTATCGAAATGATTAAAAGATATCAATAGATTTGAAATGGTCTGTGCAGAACGTCAAATTATACTTTCTTTGGAGAAATTCAGCGTGACCTCCCCACCCCCCACTCCAATAAAATCATTCTTTGAATCATTTTAAATAGAACTTTTTCAATTAATAAATACAACCGGTAAAGAACAATGGTGTTTAATCATACATGTATCTATGTATGACCCAAATTGTGTAATGTTGGTTACTTAGTGCTAAACTTTAATGAACACGATAAAAAATAAAACTCACCACTTGACAATATAAATGACCTGAATGTTCCATAAAGCTCAGTCTCTTCAGTGATAGTGATGTTACCAATGGCTTCATCTATACAGCTTATCATACCTGCTAAGGTTTGACGGGTTTTATCACGGATGAGAGGTTGGTAAGGTTTCCTGTAGTGCTCGGGTGTTTGGATTGGGTCGTGTACTGCATAAAATGGCAGGTAGAGGAAAAGCGGCTGTGGCATAAATAATATTGATAATAGTAATAACAAAACCATTGTCGCTGCTTTGGATGTCGTAAAGATCATTGTCATCATTTACCGTCAGCGTGTATTTATAAGATCATCATCATCATCATCATCATCATCATCATCATCATCATCATCATCATCACGGTTAGAATTTACCTGTTTTGATTGGCTTTGTTGTTTGATCAATTTTTGAGCTTCTCTAGTAAATACTTCAGTTGAATATTGTCCATTCTCTTTCCAGGCTGCTTGAAACCTCTTGGTAGAATCTCTATGGAAGTCATAGCCTGTTAGGTTGAAGCCATCATCATAAAATACCGTGGTGTCGTGCTTAAAATGATCTTCATTGCCACTGTACATGCCTGTATGAAAATATGTTTATTCCTTTCTTTTGGAGGAACAACTATGGACACCATATAACAAAAAATATCCGATTTTTATGCATTTATTTGGTTTTTAATGATGAGAAATTAATAGATTTATATCTCTTAAATCCCTAAAAGCCATTTTCCCCACTTTTCAAAAATCACGGAGCGGGCCCTTTGCCTTGTGTTTAGGGTGAAATTGCCCCGAGATCTAACAAGACAAATTGCGCCACCTCCCTTTTTTGCGGTGATCATCAGGTTGTTAGTCATTTGCCCTCTAGGGACGTAGGGGATATAAACAGAGGATTTTAGTGCTTCAACAATGTTTGCAGTCAGTAAAATTACAAATTATCAATTTCCACCCAATATCCAGTATTTTCATACATTTCTTAACTTGAATTACCTGAATTACTTCAGAATTGAAAATAAAAAGCATAACCTGGTGTCCGTGGACAGTCCAAACACGGCCAATAGCTATAACTCAGCCATAATACCTTTTGAAAAGATTTTTTGTCAGCTTTAAATGAATAAGAATTTCCATATATGTGACATTCATAAACATTAAACTCAATAAAAGGACGAAAATGAGGCCGCTTTAAGTATTTAGGGCACTCACAGTAGTATACCATTTCTTTATGCTCCTCGTGATTTTACTTTTCTGTCTTTCTCTCACCCACTACCACTGCCTGTAACAACACCGGTAGGTATTACTAGTTTGACATGTTTGAAGAAACCCATCTTTCTTTCTTCCCCTCTTTCTCACATACATTCACACATCTATATTTGCAACGAGGTTTTTGTTTAACTCTCTGATTTTCTTTACATTCATTGACGGTGGGTACTAACCAAAGAATGTATCAAAGCCTCTTTTAGTAGGTAGACATTCTTTCTTGTAGAATCCTAAGTGCCATTTCCCTACCGCATGTGTGTCATACCCAAGTTCTTTTAATTTCTCTGGCAAACTAACTTCATCTACAGGAAGACATACTGGTTGTCCTGGTCTAATAACGTGATGCTGTAAGCCCAAGCGTATCTATAAAATAAGAAAAGTAGTATTTAATGTTATTGAAAGAGTATGTACATTTAGCCCTCATGCGGCTTAACCCTCGTCTTACAGGGATGGGGTGGGTGGGCGTAAGACCGCCAGTGAACTTTCCTCCGGTGCGCTAAAACGCCAATGCTTTCGTAAATATATAGTTTCCAGACATGTTGGGTGGGTATAGGATCAAAGAGCCCTGAGTCACTTGGAAGACGTCATAATTATGTCCTTAATGTCATCTTCAGAAACTCTATTTAACTCCCTCCAAGGCAAAGGAGATACCATAGACTGATTCTCAAAGGACGCTGAAGGAGGTGATTTAAGACTCTGTCTGATATTTGTATCTTAGAAGTGAAATAATAATTAAACCAATTTGCCAGTTCATCAGGACAGTTGTAATCAGTAGTCATTACCACATTCACAAATCTTGCGATTGGAGAATTTCGCACTGTACAGAGCAGAGCAGAATGTTTACTTTCCTGATTGGTTGGATAAGCAATGCGTTGCTTTTTCACTTTTCTGAGCTAAACAACGCGTTGTTTTCTGAAAGCAACGCGTTATGACCAATATGCTTTATGACCCTTTCTTTGAGCTTGCCATAGGCGGGAACCAAATCTGCACAGTATTCCAACTATATATTATCAACAAGATTGTATATTCACGACGATATATACCAGGTTTTTTTATCAAAAAATCTGGCTTATCGAATTTTGAGTAGAGGTGAAGACACGACCTTCTTGACTTGGGCATTTGGGATTTCCAAACGGTAATTTATGGAATTCTTACGTCTATTTCCTACGGCAGCCTCGGTCCCAGTGACATTACAAAATCACCTCTTAAATTTCAAATTATTGACTTCAAAATCGGTCGGGGTTGGTGGAGTAACTCGGCTGCAAAACAGTGTAATTTCCAATAACAGTTATTTAGCTAGATTTAAATATTCGTGTCCACATATAGCCTTTAATCAAGTCTTAGTCCGATATGCACCCTCCTACCGTTAAGTTTTTTGAAAAAGACTACCACTCGGCAATTTGAATTCACTGTTACTGTTAGATTGGTATGTCCTATTCCCCCTGTTTGAGTACTTTAGCTTGCCATACGTCTCATTACTTGTAGTTCGTTTTATTTGAAAAATTGTTGTGTCAAGTTATTGTTATTGTAAAGTGCGAGGGGTCATCTTTGGATGTAATAACTGCACACCACACATATTCAACGATATTGAAGTGATCCTCTAAAACTCACCCCACAAAACATTTATGTGTATCACAACCAACAAACGGGGATTTCCACCAAAGAAAACAATCCAAACAAAAAGACCATCATGCTTTGAGAAAGGTAACCCTGTTACGACTCCACAGGGGACTGATTCATTCCTCAGTTTAGAAGGTCACGCGCGACTTTCCCATGAACTTCCGCCCCCATTGCAACTGTGAATTATAATGAAAATACGTCACGTTTTGGTCTTCAAAACAAAAAAAAAAAGGTAAAAATATTCTTTGTTGGTGTTTGTTTGTTTTTTGTCTGGTGATTGTAATTCGGCAATCAATCCGGGCAGGTCACTCAGTCCGCTGTCTCGTAATGTTCAGTTTTAAGACCACAAGGAAAAATCTTTTTAACTGTTGAAAACCAAAATTGAAGCTGAAATAACGCGTTCGAGCTAAAGAGATGGACAGCAGAAGACCAGTTTTTTGTACTACCTGACGTGGCAGCAAAAAAGTAAATCTTGGCATTATATACTGATTAAGATCTAGTACACTAACTCTGTCACATTCCATCCAAAACTAAAAAAAAAGGTTTTACAAGTTAGCTAGTTGTCCCATTGATATAAAAATATGCTATTAACATAAACATAACCTAATATTGTCCAAATGAAACACACAGTGATTGATTTTATTTGAAATTACCTGATGCAATCTTTAACTTGCACCATACTTGGGAAAATCCCACGCTAAATTATAGTCATAGCGTTCTGAGAAATGTCTCTGAAGATGTAAACATTGCATATCTCAATATAGCATAGGGGAATATTACATAATTTATCTTGCATACAAAAAGCTACCCTTTTCCTGCTAGGAACCTGTTCTCAAAAGTTACCATAGAGAAATTAAAAAATAATATTTTAATGACAAAATGAGTATATCGATGCAAATGGCACAATTGCAAAAACAAATTATTAAATAAATTTCACCATTGATTTATCATAATTATTTTTCCAAGCGAAATATTGACAGAAAAGGAATTAAAACAGCAGAGTGCCAATGATATGATCATCCATTGATTACGCGTTGTAGTAAGTGTCCGTACGGAGAGTATCGACTTCCTAAATATCTTATTTTGCATATTGTTTGCCTTTGGTGCTTAAATTAGGAGGTATGTTAGGATACCTAAACTTGTTACAAACATGCAAAAATCTGATCTTGTTTAATGATTGTTTGATTTTATGTTGGGCAAATCACTGAGAGAAACTGCATTTAAAAATGTGTCCACCTTCTCATTATCAGGAAAAGATCAAGTTCCCAAATACTATATTTTTAAAGACTCAAAATTAAAGGCACACCATGAGATTAATACTATCAATATTTTTAGTCCTATACAATTGTTGAATTAATATTTGAAATAGACACTCGTAGATTTGCTCACTTGGCATTGTCTACAGAATACATTCTAAGTGAAACAGGCAATTAAATTGCTGATTTTTTTTCAATTAGAGGTAATGGCTGAATATTTTTAGCTCGAGGGCAATTGGCAGAAAATCAATGCACGGGCGCTCAGTTTGGACGACGAATAATGACACAAGCCACGCGGGGGGGGGCGAGTAGTTCCATGATGCGTTGGGTCAAACTGGCGCAAATGCATTGATTTGTTGCCAATGCACGAGAAACTAAAAAAAATATACAGACATTACCTAATTCATAAACGTTATTACAGGGACATTTTAAAGGAAATAGGCTATGTCGTGAAATCCAATGCAGTAGGGGATTATGTTCTAACGAAAGAGTCACAAACACGCCCATAAAATGAAATGACAATCAAACGTCTCGTGTTAAACGTTCTAAGCATACCGTGTACGATCATTAACATACGCACCGTGCAATGACAAGATATCAATTGATGATGTCAATCATATTTTTTCTTCATAATTAAACGGTTCTGAATATAAAACACGCTGTATTTTGTAGTACTGGAGCAATTAATGCTACATTAGAAACCGTGTACCGAAGAAACACTTTAGCTTTTGAGATGAGGATATAATTGAAGATAAGCATTACGGTTTTTCACCCCTTCTCAGCTCACCCTAACGAACCATCTTACCTTTATAGGACCTTAACATCAATATCTTGTTTGTTCCCTATGCGAGCATTGCTTTTTTCACGAGGCCCAATCAACAATTAAATTACGAAGTGTAGTAAGAAGTTCTTTGAAGACTTTTGGAACTTTTAAATTCCACCTTTCATAAAACTCTTGCAAAATGACCGAAATAATTAAGGTATAAATGCCTACAAGAAGTTTCTGCATCTTGCTATCTTTAAAGTTCTAAGTTAAATAAATTGGTCGAAATTGAGATTAGATTAAAAAAAGCTTCTTAAACAATCTTAAAAACAATAATTAAACCCGTACATGTCTTATTATAATTGAACTGGTTATTTACCGAATATAGCCCAGTCATGAGTTGAGCTCGGTTGGCCGTACATAGGTTGTACGTATAGTGCTGAGGGTGATTCATTCGGCCGCTACTGTCGATGTGTGGTGTTCGTATAGCCGAACCACGTTTAGTTTGCCGTTGTAACTGACATCGTTATAACCCAAATCATCAACCACAATCAACAAGACATGGGGTGGTTTCTGGGTCAATTGTAAGGAGTGCTGTTGTATGTCATATTGTTTGGTATGTCATTTCTCTCTGCCAAATATCTCTAAGTATAAGTATAGACAAATGGATTGGTCCACTGTTAATAGCAGCAACTAAAAGCAACAATTTGATATATGACATTTTTATCTTTTCTTCACGTGGCCAAATGATTTTGGTTGTCTTACAAAACTGCCTTTAATACAGGGCCGCAATTGTAAAGTGTGTGTAGTGTCATCAGAGATTTTCACACCACATAAAAAATAAGATTTTCATCGTACTCATTAGAAGGAAACCGAAATTACCGTCGCCATGTGAAAGACTTCACTTGCATTAATCTGCAAAAATCAACAGCAGGGTAAGATCTCAAATAGGTAAATAACCAGATGTTGATATTGGAAGCTAAAGTGCAGAATAGTGAAGATCCGGGTGTTTTGTCACGAGCTAGTATAGAGTGCTATGAGTCCACAGTGACATCCGTCTATGGCAAGCTAAAAAGTTCATAACGTATTCTCACATTCGCGTTGCCACTCCAAAAATGCGTTGAGGTAAAAAAGGTAACAGCTCTTTAATGTGAGTAAAATCTTAGTCAAAGTTGAGTAAACCTTACACAAAGTGGTATAGTTTACCCACAAGGATAAGATTAAGTACAACGCATTGCGTTGGCCAGCAATAAGAAAAATAAAAAAGCAACGCGTTGCGTTCTGCGGCGTTCTGCAGTACTTAGCAAAGCGTTACTTTCATTAGCAACGTTTTGCTAATAAAAGCAAACATTTTTTTAGCAAGCGTTGCTAATGAAAAGACAAAAAACGCTTTGCTAATAGAATTCCACGAATTGCTATGAAGCACAACGCCGTTGCTTAGCCAAATAATCATGAAAGTGAAAAAGCGACGCTTTTGCTAACTTGCTATGCCCACCGATCCAAAAGAGTTGTTAGCCGACCATCTTGAAAAGAAAGATAGGTACAATCAGGTCATAACTAATCTACATTCCTACCACATATTCACTATTATTTTTATGTTGGCATACACAATATTCTTCAAAATAACCTTTGGGGCCACCCTCGATTTTTGACAACAACATGGCCGGCAAAATACCATTCTTACTAAAAAGCGGCTAAAACTGTATTTTTCCGGTTTTGGACAAAAAAGGATTTATCAAAATTTTCAAATTAACAATTTTAATTTACAAATGCATAGGTCTTTGCTTTTGTCAAAGTGAAATTTCAAGTGATCGAAAGAATTTAAAATGGCCGCCACAACGCTTAATACAGTGCGAGTCAAAACGATTTACACTCATTTTGTTTTGAATTGTTTTCTACAGCAGTGGAAACTCTACTGAAGATGTTGACTCTCACAACCCTACAACCAGATTTTTCACCTACTAGAGAATTTTTGAATTTTGATTTTTAACCTTGCATTGAGAAGCTAGTGGTATCTTAAAGATGGGGTACCCTTTTTCACTCTGTCCACGGAATCACTGTAGCATGTTATGGAATATGGCCATAAAACTTTGATGAGTCTACAAATACATCATGAATCTTTTGTTGCTTTGATACCTCTTTGTAAACCTTCAAAATATCAAAGATGTCAACCTTTCATTAATTTGGGTAACAATAACAAACTTATGGAATCCTCCTGCACCAAACTTTTGAAGCATTTTCAATGAAAGTTGAAATTGGTTTCACGATCTTTTTGTGGAACTTGAATTGCAAATGTATTTGGTAATCCTATGCATTACAACCGGTTGACCCACATTTTTCAACGACCGACGTCGCGTAACGATGGGGTGTGTGGTTGGTGGGGGGGGCTACTTTGGAAATTGTATTTGAGCATAACACACATTCAATGTCTACTCTCTTTCCCTTTGCAGCTCAATCCTTTAATTTACTCTCCCTATCCCTCTCTTTCTTTCTTTACTTTATCTCCCTTTCTGCTTGTCCTTTTCCCACTTTCCTCCTGCTTTACCGGTAGCTTAAAGCTTATTTCCATGTCAATGCACCCCTCCCCTAACCTCTGTTAAGCTACTGTCATTGACTACTAATTGTTCAGAAATATTATCAACAAAGGTTGTTACAAGAATTTTGGTTATGGTTACTTTAGAAAAAAGCAAAGGTTATTAGCATTTTAACTCATTAAACTCAATGGCTTGATGCGGTGGACGTGTAGAATTGTACAACCGTGGGGTCAATATGGTTTTTGGCGTTTTTCCGTTAATTTACCATATCTACATTATACGAAAAGGTTAAACCTTTTTGAATTTTTTACCAATGACAGTGGATAAAATGACTATTGTTTTCATGTATCAAAATCAATTTCTAAGCTTTTAGTATTTTTAATATTTTTTCTGAATCGAGTGTAATCTTTGACTCACCCGTACATTGAGTGGATTACCTTAACATTATTGTTAGATATTATCGTAATATAACTGATACATTGTTAACTATGTTTGTGGCTACACACAATACAACATATAGCTATCAGAGTTTTCTCAAATGGCGGCTAAAGAATCAAGATGGCTGATATTTTCGTTATACAGTAATGTGTAATTTTAACTGATTTTGGGGAGAATATTTCGTTGATTTTAAAGGTCCCAGAATGAGATGATAAACCTCACTATTCCAATAAACATGGCCAGAAAAAAGAATACACTCCAGTGACATCATTAGTGAAAATATGATTTAAGTCATCAGGTTATGAAGAGATTACACCAGTCACTGGATTTATATTTACTCTCTGAAAAATCAATAGTTTCACTAATGATGTAATCACCACCCAATATTGAATGCTTTTTGGTCCCTCCTTGTAGGATGTGTGTGGTCAACAATTATTTATAATTGCATTATTTAAATTATCCTCTATATAACGATTAAAACATCGTTATGCGTACTTGTATTTAGCGTTTTAGTGACGGTCCATTTTTAAGTTATTTGGGTTACGTGATCAACATTATGAAAGTTTATTGGGTTGGCTGCAAAGCTAGCTTTTGTATATTAAAGGGGTAACTTTTTGAGTTTATGAGAGCATTTTATATTATTAGTAATTTTGGTCACACCTGGTATTTTGACCGCCATGTTGTGTAAAGTAAAATTCACGTGGCCGAAAAGCTTATTTTAAACAATATTGTTAGGCAACCTAAAACACTAGTAAAGGTGTGTGTCAGGAAAAGGTTATGTGGGAATAACATCTTTGTTTACTACCGTTGGTCAAAAAACAAACGCAAACATTGGTGGCAGGCGCCATAAGTTTGAACAAAAGCACGTGTTACTTATTCTATGTTGTAAGGTAAGAGGGGACTATAGCTATTATTCCTGAAAAGTCATAAAGGTGAGTCAATATTTTTTAAGATAGACCCAAGAAATCAAGTAACTGCAGGACCCATGTTATCAAATTGAGCGCCGCTATTAAACTACAAAACGGACTGTCATTTGGCCCCGGCCCCCAGAACCACCAATATGAATCTCCTAAGTCCAACCACCATTTCCTTTTTAAGAAAGTGCTGCAACAGATATTAACAATGAATGTTCCATGGTAATAATACAGCGAAAAAACATTGCATTTTAAACACACTTAAAAGATCGAATAGGAGGATGATCAAAAATTCTTCGTGTCCAAATAAGACAGATTGGATTAGAGCTAATCAGGCATCATTTTTGATGGCGGCACAAAAGAGTTATTTAACCAAAATTTTAATGACAGATGAATATATGGATATTGTTATGAGTTTTGTGTTGATTGATGACAGATAGGTTTTACTTCAAAAGTTGAGAATGTTGTAACATTATTGTTCAGTAACAAGCAGGTTGACAGCCCAAGCTTGATGTAACATTTATTGTCAGTAACGCAAGTTGCAGCCCAACGCATTTATCATTTTATGTGGCGTTGGTCATGACTTAGTCATAGCTTTATACCGTCTTGACATGAAACAATTTTATCCAACCAATTAAATTAATGTTTTATCATTATCAGTAAGTACTAAGTATGTAAATGCAGTCATGCCCGTAGATGTTGTCGGCCAAAGAAATTGGGGCAAGTAAATGTGGAGTGCAATCAATATTGTATTGCATTCTGTCTTCATTGCCAGTCTTGTGGTTTACCAGCTCCTCATTTTTGTAAAATGGGTTCTGCGGTTTTAATTGATTGTTGGGGTCATATTTTAAAAAATATTGATCTATCGTGATAACGTTTCGGGATATATTAGGAAACAGTCCCAGCCTGACCGTCCAACAAAGCCTAAGCGTCACGTGCTTTTGTTTCAAAATTATGGCGATTGCCACAAGTGTTTGTGTCTTTTTTTGGGGGACACACGGAGTTTTGAAAAATCCCCCAAATGCTACTGATAAATAAAGAGATCCCAACTATATGCATAATCTCAATACAATAGCGTTTCAAGACAAACCTGGGGGTATACAAGACGGCAAAGATCTTTATTACATGTAGAGAAAAGACCAGCGGGTGAGGATGTAGTACCACCTGAAAGAATTGAATGAAATGGTGGTGCGAGAATATAGATGACCAAGAGTCTGCTTTTTGCAACAGGATATTTATTGACGGCGACCAAACCTACTGGCCATTAATTTCCCTTATAGATTTCAAGAAGCTTTTGTACATACAACTGATGACCATCTAAGGCCATACCCGACCTGTTGTGAAATGCCATCGAAGAAGAAACACCTGATGGGGAAAAATTAACCTAAATATGTTGAAATTATTTCTGGAGTGCCACCAGGGGATACCTTGTACCGTCCGATACGCTCTCAGAAAAGCCAATATGGAAAGAGGAAGACCAAAGATCAAGCTGCTAAACATAAAAAACCATATAATCCTTAAAAAAACACATCCCGAGGCTTTTCTCGACAGTCTATCTAAGGTTGATTGGGTGAAGTGTGCAACTTAACACATGTTGAAGAAGCCTTGTCAACATTTTCGGAATGTGGTGACTGAAGTTATTGATACCATCGCAGCAATAAAAGTGGTGAGGTTAAAACAAAGAACCGGGCCATCAGCGATATCGTAAATGGTATACAGAAAATGGACACAATCTTGTATTTGGACAAACAAAAAAACAACATAGGACTTTGTGTCATAGCGCAGAGTCCTAGGACTCTTTTTGAGAGGAACGTGAATTTTGCGACAGTAATGAATTTAAGAGTCGTCCAAAATAGAGAGTCCGGGTCACACTAAGTACGTGTATAATTTAACTTTAGCTTTTTAGAAACTCTGTGTCCTCACACAGTTTCTAAATCCTGATTATAGGTTTTGGAGACTGGGTTATACGGACGCCCAGTCTCCAAAACTTAGAGTCCTAGGGTTTCACACCGGTAAATACAAGTCCCATTCGTGCTTGTACAAAATGGACGAGATGAAAACGTCATTTTCTCATCAATGGATACGAATTCTTCTCAAATTGCTCTAAATCGGTTGAAGGCCACCTACCGAGAACGTTTGGAAGGTTTATTGAACAAAGAAGTACAAAAGAAAACCCACATACCTTGTTTTGAACGTGCCTGCTATCGTAATCGTCCCCATAGAAAACCATGCTTTGAATTTCTGTCGTACACGACAGAAAATACCAGATCATCATCTTATTACATAACGAAGGCAAATTCGGCTTCCTCACTTCAGGTTTGATCTAAATTGGTAAGCATTCCCAATATGAAAAAAACGGTGTAAAAGGAGATATGGTTCGGCATAGTCCGGGCTCCATAGACGACAACGGAATAAAGCATGAAACCAATGTTGCGTGAAGAGTCAACTGAATCGATTGCCCTATTGTTCACCATTGTAGTCGGACTGTGAGCCGGAGGACTATATCTCCTTCCACACCGGCATATGCTGGGAAAATCAGACTCGCTTTGTGGGAGGAGTGGCGAACCCCCCACAGCAACATTATATGAAGGATTCTGGCAAGACAGAGGGATGGGCACTCCGCGGGCGCACCATTTACATTTTTTTTATCGAATTAAAGCTAAGATGAAGTACACCGGTCTTTGATTAATTCGCGAAACTTCAAAATGCGCCATACCACCGAAACCCAACTCATTTTTCATGAAACTCTTCTTACAAAATAATTTGTTTGCCCTGTCCTCTTGTCTATTGGTCCTACTTGGCGTGTCTGACTATCTTTTCTTTTCTTTGCTGCTTTCTTCTCGTTTGTTTGTATAAAGTGGGGTCCTAGTTGATACACATTATTTTTTAGTCCATATGGAGTACAATCTTACTCCATTCTGTAGTAAAAAGGTGATCACCCGACTAATTTGAATAATAAATTCCACATTTGGAGAGTAACTCCTCAATAGCGAGCAAAGCTTAATCCCTTTTTCCACTCTTATGGAAGAGTAAATTTTTACTACATATTGGAGTAAAATTTTAATCCCAAATAGATTAAGATAATTACTCCAAAAAGGTTAATCACCATTTGTACTCCTCTCAATGTTATATTTACTCTTATGGAAGAGTAAATATTTACTTCCTATCTGCGTAGATTTTGGTCATTCAACAAAATGAGTAATGTATTTTACTCAATTCTGACTAAAGTTACAAGGCTCTGGTCTTTCACTTTATAGTGAAAACAGAATTCCAGATGTTTCCCCTTGAATGGGTTCAATTTTATAACCTGTGGGGAATTACAGAAAACACACAAATTAAAGCTTTGACGTGAGTCAAGAAATGACAAAAATGAATGCAATAAAAGACAGTATACAAAATGTTGCTGCTCTGCTTTATTTTAACAGAAATCACAGTTGTGACTGACTATTCAGTAAATATTAACAAGGGTTAAGCAATATAAAAAATAGGTGGCCAACGCCAAAAATGAAATTCTTTCAAACTTTCCCCATTAATTACCCTTTGGTCAAAAGTAATAAAATGGTATTTGTTTTGGCATCGACTGCTGGTTACCACGGCAACAGACAAATATGTGTGTTATTGGATTTTCAAGATCTTAAAGTCCACACACCATGAAATTATGATTACATCTCAAAAGAAAGCTGGTGACCTTAGGAAATGAACAGGATACAGTTTCGATTTTTATCTGTCTTTATAAAGCAGTGAGGGCTTAAAAAACTGCCAAGATTTTATGTATTTTCTCGTATTTTCCATACGCCCAAAAAGAGCCCAATTACCTTATTATAAATGCATGACGATGATGACATCATTTCGGTGACACGGATTACGTGATCACAGTGCAAATATGTAAACACTGTACATCTCGAGTCATGATGTTACTATATATGCCGCCATTCTGTATGTATTACCATTGTTATTTGCAATGTAAGAAGAGAATGAAGAAAAAAGTTGTTGGTACTTGGTGCTGTTTATGAGGATTAATATTGTGAAAACACCTAGACTTACAAGGGAGGTGTGTGACCCGCGGCCGGTCAGTGGACTGAGTGGTTGTGAATGTGTATTCATGGCGTGGCAATCATGCAACACCAACAGCTCTGAAAAGTTATTTCTGCACCTTTCATGATTCTTTCGTACACTTAATATGTGCAAATACATTTTTAATGTGTATGAATGTTTGTAGATGTCTGCTTATCATATGAAATATATTTTATTTTACCGGGTCATGAACTAGTTGCTGCCCTTCTCTCTTAGTTTTAAATTCGTATTTCACTCGCCTGGCATGGCCTGCTCTGTATGCATGGTATAGCTAACTATTAACTCACGATTCGTCAACGTTTTTTAATTGATTGTACACATTTCAGACCTAGCAAATTCATATATGAACCCTCAAAACGGGGGAAAGGAAGAAGCGAGGCTCCGCAGGAAACTGCTACGTATCCGATATACATCGATGCCATTGCCATGCCAAACCATGCCATAGCTGAGACTGGACTCGCTTTATCCGTAACAATGTCAATGATGTCGCGTCGAGCCATGGTTTTCTTTTACTTACCAATCCCGAAATTGTTTTTTCTAACCGATTTTCATCAATTGTCACCTCATATTCTTCTGTCTTCTTCCGCTATGGCCGTTCATTATGAAAAAAACTCTACGGCAGCTAACGGTGTATGCATCACCCCACGGTATCCCCGGTACGTATCACCTTCGTCGTTGTCCTCGCCGGGGAATTTCCTTACCGGGAAATAACCCCGGCTAGCTCTTCGCTATCCGGGGTACTTCCCGACGATGAATATCCCAATTCTGATTCTCATCTGCATATTTTGAACTCAGGCTTGTACTTTCACTCATTTTGGTTGAAGATGAAAGATCTACGAAACGTGATTTCCGAACCAGTTGTGCGTGCGTTTAGTACATGATCTATTGACCTGATACGTTAATGACGTCACAGGCATAGCGCCCAATTTGAAGAATATCATTTTGTTTTATAGGGGTCTAGGAAAATAATCTTTTCAGTGTAATTGTGACTTACCTGTGGCAGTTTGGAATAAAACTTACGTTTTTCGTTTTATTTATATCAAAAGCTTTCTATTGATATATAATCATAATTTCATGGTGTGTGGACTTTAACAAACTTAAAAGCCCAGACGATGGCGGCCAAGCCTCATTCAATATAGCAACTCACGCAAAATATCTTAAGAAATTACAGCAATACAGAGTGCAAACCACAAACAAATTTGGGTGCTCTGATCATGCTGATGTGGGTCGGCCATGACCCACATACGACCCTGTCCTCGTCCAGTATTCATACAAAAAAAATTTCAGAAATACCCCCTACAGTGGAGTTGGATTCTTCAGCTCCATAGTTTTGGATAGAACATATTTTCTTCTTGACAACATAAAAAATTCGGAATTTTTCGTATACGATGGCGAACGGTCAAAATAAGATTTCTTGTGTGTTCCTTGTCTGGCCCTCCCCTGTTAAAAAGTAACTAAAAATAACATAAAATCTGTAACAGTACATGAATGGAAAGAAACATAGTAAGATACAATAAACTTATAAATTTTTTTGATTGTAACAAAGCAAAAATAATGAAATTGGACCTTAAATGTGGAGGATACCATTACCAATCAATTAGTGGTGTTTTTGATAAGGTGTAGTTTCATTTAAACAATTGAGGATCTTGTAAAGCAGCTCGTTAAATAAATACCGCACCCCATTAATTTATAGCTCCTTTGCAAGAGCACGGGTCCATTGGCAACTGCTATTAATTTTAAAAGTTTGGTAATATAAATATAAGTTATTTTAATTCAGTGTTTCTAGACAAACCATATTTTGAGAATTCAAACCCCTATTTGTATTTAACAAGGGCCATTTTGGTTCAATTAGAGTTAAATTATTGATGCAAGGTTATCAAACATGTTTTTTTTCTTTAGAACATCTTTCATCTTAAAGAAAATGATAAAAAGCAAGAATAGGTTTTTATTTAAGACGAAAAGCGTTTTCTATTCTCTGAATAGCACCATAGAAATTGAATCAGATGCAAATGATCAGTTTTAGTAATATTGGCTAGAATTTCTACTGTTCCCTAACTTATCCATTTGGTTAAGGTATGCTGAACTAACTTCATTGGGTGGTAGTCCGTTAAATCGGAAAACCGTTGTGGCAGCTGTTTCGTGTGTGTGTCGTGTGTGTCGTTCTAAGGTGTGTCAATGTGTCAGTGTGTGTCAAACGTTGGGTATCACACTTTTGGTTAAAAGATTTTTAGTAGTGGGAAAAGCAGTGATGATCAAATTCATACTTGATAGCTTAGGAAGCACGCGTGTCCGGTTAGACGTTTAAATCCGTGATTCGAGCCCCATGTGTCACGTGTTTGTAAGGCATGTCTTTGAGTCATCCAGCTACAGGGTGAGTCAAAAAAAATTGACCGGATTGTGTCGTCCGCCATCTTTGCGTTTTTAATAATGTATAGGAAAGTGTGTGATAACATCGAGGCCTATTTCATTTTCTTTAATTTGCTGGTGCAAAGATGATTCCAATCGGTGAAGTATAAGCCATCTACAGTCCTTTTGGAATCAGTATCCGGTTTTCACCCCTATCCACGGATTACCATTTGACTGGCACGCGCCCGACTAAGCAAATGTGTTTCCGTGGACAGTGCAGAAAACCGACTGGCTCATTCCAACGACTGTAATTCGCCTCTATACCTAACCGATGTGAATGATCTTGCAGCAAAATTAAAGATAATGAACTAAGCTTTTTCAGATGATATCACATATGTTAGATATATGTAACATTAAAATTGCCAAAATGGGCGGACACAATCAGGGTCAAGTTTTTTTTGACTCCCTTATGAAGCGAAATTATTGTGACCATTTCTTGAAGGCGGCGTAATAATAATTGTCAACCGCGCATTGAGCCTGTTTACCGGGGTTAAGCGCTATATAAAAATCGGGTTTTTATTGTTATCATACATGATACAGGGGTTTTATGTTGTCGTACAGATGAGGTCAAAGTCCTTCAAGGTCACTTGGGTCCTTCTTGTGAATTGGTAATGCACTTGCTTACAATGTCCAGCTTTTAGCAGCGAATGGATCAATTTCATAACTTTGGTATACTTATAGGGTCTATGTGATACAGATGAGGTCAAAGATCATTCAAGGGTGACTGGGTCCATTATAAGATTGTTTCACTGACCTCAGGCATGGATACGGGTGGGACGATTCAAAAGTGAAACATTTTGTCCATGTCCGGCATAATAAGATGGGCAACATCTGTTCGCCATTACTCGCCACCGCACTACTTTCAATGGACAATGGTTTGGCGAACAGTCTCCCAGGAAGGTCCCTAAGCATAGACAAAACACAGCCAAGGTTCAAAGAGGGCCCGTTTGGAGTGGCAGCTCCTCTTGCCGTTTGCCGCACATTCTTCAATAGGTTGGACCGTCAAACATAGACCTTTTCGCTAGTCATTAATCGTCATGCTTGCGGCGTATTACTGCTCGGAACCCTGATCCCTGGGTCGTCGGATACCAAACGCTATGGGCGGCGGACAGCTCAGATTGATCGCTTATTTTGCTTGATCACAACTTCTCCCAGTCGCCATGATCCCAAGAGTCCTCGAGTTGCTCTGTCCCGAGACTGCCTGGTCCTGTTGGTAGCTCCATTGTGGCCACTGCAGCTGTGGGTTCCCAGGCTGTTAGATCTACTTGTAAGGGAGCAGATCCAGCTTCCAAAGCGAGGGAACCGTTAAAGAGGAGGTCCTCCAGCCGACGCGTTTCGCGTCTGGAGTGCACCATCCACATCCGCGTTCTCAACCTGTCTGGCACATTTCTGCAGACTGTACTCTGAGATGGGACTTTCTGAACAGGCTGCTGCGCTTACTGTCGACAAGTCCACTAGAGGATCTTAGGGTTCTCGACTCCACCGTTACCATGCATGGTGTTCCGATAGAGAGTTCGACCAATTTCTGTAACCCTATTGGCAATTTCCTCAAGGAAGCCTTTCAGGAGGGGGCTTGTCTCCTGACTGTCCGAGGTTATTGACGCCCAGGCACACCTGTAAAGGGTTCGGTGATGGCATGACGGTTCCTTTCAGTCCCTTCCTTTCTATCTGGTGAAGGCTATGTTTACAGATCGTCCCCCGGTTTGTAGCATTGTTTCCCGGAGTGGGAGGTGCCGTGCCTGCCACCCCAATTCTTGGCGTTGGAAGAGTTTGAACGAGAGCTTATTCTTTGAACTTCCCAGTGGATGAGGGTGGCCACTAAGCCCTACAGGGTATTTGAAATATACACACCTTCTAACGGACAGGCCCAGCGTCTCTTTGTGCGCAAGGATGGCCTCTATTTTCTTCCACACAGCTTGTGGACTATCTTGCAGTGAACCGATGAATTGGTAGACCTATCTAGTTGCAACCTGAGAGGAGAATGGAGGTGGTGGCTTGGCTGCTGCAATAGGAGATTGACCCCGATAACAAGATGTGACTAAACTTGTTCAGATGACAAGTTATTAACCTGCGACCCAAAGATGCCCCTAAAAGTAAAAATATCATAATGCGATAAGAAACCCCTTCCCTTCACATGTGTACTGATCAAAAAGTGTTGAAAACACCCTTGTTTGTTTTTTTTATATACGTAGGTAATGCTACCGTGGAAAAAAATACATGCGTTTATGGTCACAGGTGATACCCGCTTGTCAATAAAGAGTGCCCCCAACTAAAGACCTGTTTGATTAAAAACTGTATTTTCCATCCGACTGAGTTAATATTCATAGAATTGCTATTTTAATTGCATTGAAATATGCTAGTGTAGTAAAAATGGCTGCTTCAGTTGTCCTTTCAACCAACTAACTTAATTTTGGTGTCTTTTGAAGCTATTTTACTTAAAAAATCCTAAATTTGCACACCTATCATATATGTAAACTTCAAAATGTTTTTAGATTTTAGTTACTGAAATTTAACAAGATTTGTAAATAAATATATTTACGAATTTCCATTGCTAGTTTAACATGACCAATTGAATGATGTTCGCTGCGGGAAAATGTGAATTACAAATACCAAAACTGAAAACTGGCAACACCGAACCCAAATGCGAACCGAAATATGCAAGTTGGGCCGTACTTATATTTTGTCAGTCTTTTATTTATTTGTAACTTATAACCTTGACGACTCTCATTATTTTTTACAACCTCCAATGATGAGCGTTAACCCTTCGTCGCGGGGGGACTTTCTTTTTTCTTCGGTGCGCTAAATGAAGAAATGCTCTCGTAAAAACATTCCACGTAAATCGTTTTCACATCCATTCCGCTGATTTTAGGGAAAGCAAATTTCATGGTAGCTATCCTCACCGGTGTTTAGGAAATCATCAAATTCGATCGTAGGAAATATTGTGTCCAGTTCGGCTCTAAAGCTCCATGTGCATATAATTCTCATTTTCCATCTTTTAATCTGAAACCGCATGAATATCGACATTCCCTAGTTCTTTAAGTACAAAACTGGATTTTCGCCTGTCTTGACATTGCCAATTTTGCCTATTCGCGGTTTATGCATGACGTTATTATGAGCGCCATACTAGATATGTTGGTACTTATGTTGGGTATAAATTGAACGAGAAGATGATAGCTTTCACTGGTACAAAAATCATAAGCAGAGTTTTATAACGAATTCAGTCATGGTTAAACACAAATAATGGTGCTAAGGGGCAACAACCACTACAACTTAACCAGTAATCTATGGAGAAAAATGGCAACTGAGCTGTCTCTTTTCATATTTAAAACTGTATACTATAACTAATTCACCCATCGTGTCCCGCAGTAAAGTTTTTGGACACCGTCGATTAGTTGGGATAGGAGGCAGAATATGGCCCGATTTACCTGTTCATGAATGAACTAAGATATCTGGCCTTTCATGTCACAGATCGTGCAAAGCCTTTTATTTTCCTTGTATTCAAAACACGGCGCGTCAAAGAAGTCAGTTAACATTCAACTCAACTACTCACGCTATTTCATTGAATATCTTTGAATCAATACGATTGTAAGAATGTTTTGAGAGTTAATGTAGCTATAAATACGTTTAACGGTTGATGAATGCTTTCATTAAGCATAGATTGATTTTTTTTCTCTGCTATCGGATTACATGTTCCAATAATTTAGATTTAGCGCGGAATTTTAATTTCCACCACCCACAATCATCCTCTCATTCAATGCCAAAACCTTTGGAAAAGTACTAGAGGTGACACGATGGGTTGATCTACTATAGAGCTGGGCCTGCGTTTCGTCCTAGGCGGATCTTCTCAAAGGGCAAATTGACAAACAAACAGAGAAGACCAACCATATATACAAAAGGACAAAGACAAGAACCATTCACATTGAGGGGTAAAGGGGGAGAGAAATCTAAAAAGAGAACATGGCAAATTAAATGAACAAAGATAAGTGACGATTACCATAAATCATGGGCATTGAGAAGTGGAGGGACGGAGGAGTGATGTCAAGGGACTGGGAGAGCGCCGCTAAAAAAAAAGAACAATAAGAGTTAATGAACAATGGATGGGAGATATTCCAGGAAATCAGTAGGGGCATGGACGAGGGTAACGCT
>JAMKCH010017235.1:0-29265 GCA_023653785.1 Ophioderma brevispina
ATTGAAAGTACTTCGTGTGGATTAAAGAATTCAAGTTGTGTGAACATGGTTATAAGTGGGACAAACTTCAACAAAAGGGAAGTTTTTTTTTGAAATACAGTTAATGACAGCAATTAATACCATTAGACGTTGAGAACACTGAATCTTCAGATTGTCGGCGCATTAATTTATTTTGTATTATCTGGTGGTTTCACACTTCAGACATCAATGTATAAGACGATTCGTTTATACGCCGCGCATCCTTTCAAGCCTTTGAAAACAACGTTAATAGCCGCGGCTATATTCCGAAAATACGGGTAGATCAATAAACAAAAAGAATACCATGAAAATAAGCTGTAATATTTTTACCTTAAAAAAAATACAAAAAATAAAATTCTCTTTCAACTTGCAGCCCAAATTTCATTTGCGGCATTGAAATCATCCCTGCCACCAAAGATTTCAACCACAACCATCGGTTTCATAAATCATAATATTGATCCTCATAAAGTGTTGTGTTTTTGGTGTACGGTGGGGCGGGGTAACTCGAAAACAGAAGCCCACTTTTCAAGGCTCGGCCGCTCCGGCTCAGTGCCGCTTTAAGACAATTGGCTTAAAAATAAGGAATATTTTTGCAAAATGTTATCATAAGGAGACAGCATTAGCCAGTATTTGTAACAGGTATTGTGAGGAATTCAAGATTTCACCGTGTGAGTACTAAAATATGACATTTGATGGGTAAGTGGAGTCGAGGCTGGCCAATAAGATTAATGTACCTTTAAGGCAAATTAGTACAATAAGGGAGTATTTGTGTACACCAAGTAAAAAAGTTTAAAAATATTACACATTTGACGGGGCAAGTGGTGGGGTCGAGGCTGACAAATATTGGCTCTTTGCACCCTTAAAGGGGGATAACCAAGTGTATACATTTTAATCTGATAGAATGGCCTTCACCCAAAAACCCCATCTGTTAAGTTTAGCACCGATATTGATGCTTGTGAGAACTACAAAATGTGATTTTGTAATCCCCAAAGGTTTGTGGAAAATTAATATTGGAATCAAAACACTAAATAAACTAGGTGTAGCAGACCATGTCAGTGCGAGACCGGGTGGCGTCTGGAATGTGGCCCTGCCTAAATGAAGAATCAGAAAATGTTGATGGTTGGTCTTTAAATGAAATTGAACTAATCATAATGGTGGACTAGTAAAACAATTTGGGTGGTAAATATTGTCTGTGCATTTTGTATAATTTTTGAGGGTTTGGGGAAACTGTACAATTTTAGTTTCTAGACATAAAACTAGGGTGAACGTTTTGAAAACCATGGCACATCTTTCGATGCTCTGTAGCTAAAAAATAAGCCTTCAGCATATGACTTTCTCATTTTGTTGAGGTATGGGGCTAATCTTCCAAAAAAAATCACTTTTGGAAGTAAACAGTCGCTGGATAGCCGAAGAAAACAACGTTGGTGAGAGGTCATTTTGTACACGAATCTATGGGGAGTTATTTAGTGGTGTGATTCTACAGGTCAACCAAAATGGGGCACATATTTTGCTACAATCCAAACAAACATCTTTTAGCCCTAGAGTTCATATGGTAAATGAGAAAAATAGTAGCTTAATTCGATACCAAATTTGACCACTTTGATGAAATCTGAAGTATGGGGACGAGGCTATAGCGATCGGACCATGGGCCCTTCAAAGGAATATTGTGACGTGTTGATCATCATAAGAACATGATATCCAGATTATTATGCAGGTCTGTGTTAAAGGTGGTATTCCACAAAGTTGTTTGACCCCATGGAAATTCGTCTCTTTTAATTTTTAGATAAATTTTAAGCAGCGGCGACACAATTTTGACAACTGTGATATTGGTAGGGAACATGCGCAGCACGAGCTATTCTCTCTGCAAAAATTCAGAAACAAATCCAATTGCGGGAATCTGGCCATATAGGCTACAAAGGTCATAATTTATATTCTAGCGCCATGTCCATTCTCCATAGAGAGAAGTGTTAAACTAGATTTTTAAGGAAAATCATATTTTGCCCGAATTAAATTTTGTGAAATTTACACCTGGAGGAATTAGTAGCAGTAATAATCGCAAATCAGTTTCAACAGTGTGTCCCGGCCATTAATTATTTTTTGTTTTATTCTTGTTTTTTGTCAATAATAAATGAGACTTCAAACATCTTTGTCCAGTGTCTTCTCATGGTGCATTTTTGTGTTGTGAACATATGTTTGTATCACAGTACTCCACGGTGTTGTAAGTTCTGTTCAATTTACGACAGAAATACAAAATTACAAAGTCTTTCCAGAGTATATCAATTTGCACGTAGAGTAAGCAAAATACTTATAAGGCCAACATTCAGGATATAAAAAACTGAGTGATGATGCTGTGGAGCACAAATGCTGCTTTCAAAATTTGGAATTCCAGTCTGACCTTTGAATGAGTAGTGGGATTGAGGCTGACAATTGGATATTGTCCCTTAAAGGTGCAACAAGA
The DNA here is from genome assembly GCA_023653785.1 of Ophioderma brevispina. Classification (NCBI taxonomy): domain Eukaryota; kingdom Metazoa; phylum Echinodermata; class Ophiuroidea; order Amphilepidida; family Ophiodermatidae; genus Ophioderma; species Ophioderma brevispina. The sequence goes on from JAMKCH010017235.1 coordinate 2,477, forward strand.
TAAGGGTGGGAATAGTTTTGAGACGTCCGTATATTGTATCATATGTAGGGCTACAGTGAATTTCCATTATAGACCACTCAATAATGATCTAGGAGTGAAAGCAGATAGTGATTTTTATGTGGCTTATATTTTGATTATAAAATGTAAGCCAAATGTCATATTTGCTTCAATGTGAAATTACAATTGTCACAATTTTTTTTTATATCAAGCTAGTATCCAGCTTAATCCTTTCCAGGTGGGAATGCTTTTGATGGAAGCTTACATCAATGCAAAATCAGAGCTTTAAATTTTTTGAGGGACCCTATGTGGAATTCTCTCACTATACCTTTAAGGCAATTTTGACACATACGGAGTTTTTAGTGCAGTACACCCCGTATAAATAATCTATTTTGTGGTTGCACTTTCGATTGAATTAACTTTTCTCATGGGGATTGAAACCAGCAAATGTTGAGGATATAACACGGCTCCTATTCCCCCACTGCTCACTTTTTGTTGATGTAAATTTCCTCAATGTAAACAATGACTTGATGATATTTGTGAAGTTTCTGTCTACTAAATGACAGCCAAGCCCATGCTGTGTTTGGTAAAATTTTCAGTGTACAGTCTGAACTTAGGCTTTTACAAGCTGGCACGGAAGTAGTATAGACTCAATATCTAATAAGTGGGAGATCTGTTTAGTCTATATAGAGACAGCAGCCAATCAATCATTTATTTTGTTTTCCACAATCAGCATACTTGCATGTGATGATAAAATCTGAGTAATATAAGTACAAGAAAAAAAATAATGATTGAAAAAAAATCCTCATGAATAAGTTTAAATTAGACCAGTATCTTTTATGATGAAACTGGAAATAAAACACATATGGCATACATATAGAATATACTTAAAGTTGCTCGTTCTATTTACAGTGCGAGTCAAATGATTGTTCCCCGATGATACAGATATTAAATATTTGTAATCTTTTTAGATATATTATATACTTTAACAAATAATTACTTCTTAAATCACCAATTCAAAAATCCCGAGATTCATGCATTTTAAATTTCAACTTATGTGTATCATTTAATAGAGGGCTCCTGAAATGCCGCGTGTACCAATTTATATGTACATTAAACCATAGAAGATGAGTACAACACATGTTAAACAGTGTAATTCACAACAGGATCCAGAAAACGAGATGGCAAAGAACTTTCTTGTTGTGGCATTTATTCCACCATAGTGACGCACAATATTATATATAATATTTTATTAATATTATCATGAAAGAAAATTTGTTCAAAAAAAGTAAATATCTGAACCTTTGACCTTTAGCCAACTAAGGTGTACTGGTTTTGATGTGTATTTTTGGCAATAATCTTTGTTTTGCCTAGTTAATAGTTAAAAACGCGTTTCATTCCAAACCTTAAAGAATTCTAAACCGTTAAATAAAATTGCAACTTTGCTGTTGCTTAATCCTAGCTTAATAACTGGCACTGTGTATACTCATTGGTATTTATTACCATTATATTCCACCAATTGTGTAAAGCCACATTAGGTATCGCACTTGAAATTTGTGCTTCAATTAACCAAATCAATAGAATCTTGTACAACATGCCAATCGGAGTCCCAATTTTTTAAATGAGTGCAGATATTGATTGCCTGAACCAAAATGAAAAATTCAAACTTTCTGTGAAAGCGATTTAAATATACTTTTAAGTAATTTAGAATTTAAGAGCTACCCTTTGCACCGTTTGATAAGAAAAAATCATGAAATATTTGGGGATACAATAATTTTGACTCACTCTGTATTTCTATTGTGTTCTCTACCTGACCAAGAGCCCGGCACTTGCACATACCCCCTCAAGTACCGTGAGAAACAATCTTGTGGTTTTTGATGGTATAAGCATAATGCCATATTGCAAGCCCTATTCAATATTGAGGTTTACCATTAAAACAGTGTTTTTTATCCCCCTGGCTTTGAAAAGCAGAAGGGGATTATGCTATCAGTCAAGGCGGCGCGGCGTCGTCCCAACACAATCTTGTGAACGCGATAACATTAAACCCATAAGGGTTATGGTGATGTTAACTTGGTGGGTGGGATCGGAACTGCCATGCCCTTCATCTGATGATTATGCATGCATATGCTAATTAGGTACCTACTTTGCATAATTATGAGTAATTTGGGGTACAATCTTGTGAACGCGATAACATGAGACCCATAAGGGTTATGGTTGATGTAACTTTGTGGGTGGGATTGGCCTGCCATGCCCTTCATCTGATTACAATTATGGGCATGGCAATATGCTAATTAGGTACCCAATTTGCATAATTAATGAGTTTAAATTTGGGGTAATTTTGCCCAAAAAGCTTGTGAACAACTATCTGAAGATCCATAAGTCCGATTTTGATGAAATTGGTGGAGGGGTTGGAACATCAATGTACTCCTCACACTGATAGGGTTTGTGGCGCAATGATATGCTAATTTAATAGCTAATTTGCATATTTATGGATAAATTGTGGGTATTTTCACCCAAAAACTTGTGAAACAAACTATCGTGAAAGATCCGTAAGTGCCGTTTTAATGATTTTATGTTTTCAGAATCTACAGTCCTATTCATTTGTACACACCATTAAATCCAAGATCACCTATTGGATCCAATTAAGTCTCCCTACTACCCGACTTTCAATAAAGTCGGATCCAAATCCGGGTCCTTTTTTACTGCCTCAATCCCCATTTCCCGATAAACTGCTGTATAAACTTAGGTTTTTTTATTACCGATCTTTGTGTTCCACAAGTACGTATCAAGACTATTTTATATCGACCAGGGACCACTGGATCGACCCTCGACCGTAATTATTGTCCAAAATCCTCACAATCGCCAACGACGCCATTGTTGATCGCATGGGGAACGAGTGAATGAGTTACGTCGGTGAAACATAATCCAAAGGCTCGTTAGACGGGTTTTCAAGACACAGACCGGACAGGATATAAGACGTGGTTCTGAACCTGGGGATTTATAAAAGGAACCTTTTGAACAATTTCAAGCGAGGCAGCACGGCACTCTCTCTGGCCAGTCTCGGCATCTACACACTAACCAGTGGCACTGTACGTGTATTAGTTTACCGCATGATAGCACAACACTAGCGTGGTTGCTGGACCTTGTCGATAGTTGTGTATTTTGAAGCACAGTTAACGACTTTTCATGTTTAGTACCATGCACATAACATCATGATACATCGCATCGCATCTCATGCATGACTTGCCTGATGCTGGTGGCAGGCACGATGGTAAGGTTTGGCATGGTATGGGGAGACTCTGCACTGCAGTTTTATTTGGTAAGGTACCGTATGTGTTTAAGGCTGCCCTTGTCTCCTGAATTGATTAAGATTCTGAAAACATAATAATCTTCTACAAAATTGGATCCATTCTTCGTCCATGCAAAATTTATTGTCTCGTCATGAGTTGAAAATATCGGTCAAGCATTTTTTGCAACTCATAACTCGCCCAATAAATTTGTGCATTGGACTCAGTGGGATCCAATTTTAAGATTATATGTTTTCAGAATCTTCCCGTGCATTCATTTGTACCACCGCAGTAAAATCAAGAATTTCCTATTGGATCCAATTTAAGTCTCCCTACAACCCGACCTTTAATAAAGTCGGATCCAACTCCGGGTCCTTTTTTACTACATCCAATCCCCTTTCCCCGAAACTGCTGTATAACGTAGTTTTTTTATTACCGATCGTATGTTGTTCCACAAGTACGTATTGAGACATTTATACGACCGGGACCACTGGAATCGACCCTCGACCGAAGTGATTGTCAAAAGCTCACAATCCTGCCAACGACGCCATTTGTTGATCGCATGGGAACGAGTGAATGATTAAGTCGTTGAAACATAATCCAAATGGCTCCGGTTAGACCGGGTTTTCAAGACAACAAACCGGACAGTAATTAAATGACGTGTTAGAACCTGGGGTATTGATAAAGACGACCGTTTGAACAAGTTTCAGCGAGGCACAGCACGGCACTCTCTCTGGCAAGTCTCGGCAGTCTACACACTACACAGCGGCACTGTGACTGGTGGATTAAAAGTTTTCCGCAATGATAGCACAACCTATGTGGTTGCATGACTTGGAATTTGTTGATAATTGTGTTTTTTTTTTTAAGTGTTTTAAGTGTTAAGTTTCAAGGTAAATCTTGCACTACATCATGATCACATCGCATCGCATCTCATGGCCCATGATTGCCATGATGCATGGGTGGCAGGCACGATGGTTAGGTTATGGCATTGTATGGGGAGACTCTGCACTGCAGTTATTTGGTACGGTACATATGTGTTTTAAGCTGCCTTTCTTTGAATTGATTAAGATTCTGAAAACATAAAATTCATAAAGTGGATCCATTCTTTCTTCGTCCAATGCAAAATTTATCGGTCCCGTCATGAGTTTGAAAAAAATAAGATATTTTCAACTCATGACTCGACCAATCCATTTGTGCATTGGACTCAGTTGGATTCCCAATTTTATAAGAAACTTGGGGGAGGGGTGGGGATCATGAACTCTCGCGCTGATTAGGTTTGTGGCGCAGTATGCTAATTAAATAGCTTAATTTGCATATTTATGGGCTAAATTTGGGGTATTTTGTTCATCCAAAAAAACTTGTGAACAAACTATCTGAAGACCATAAGTCCGATTTGATGAAACTTGATGAGGGGTGGGGAATCATGTACCCTCGCGTTGATTAGGTTTAAGGTGGTTGTCCGGGTTTAAAGGGTTTGTCCGGGTTTAAGGGGGGGTTATCCGGGTTTAGGGGGGTTGTCTGGACTTAAGGGGATTGTTTGGTTTAAGGTGGGTGTCCGGGTTTAAAGGGGTTTCCGGGGTTTAGGGGGGGGTTGTCTGGGCTTAAGGGGGCTTTGTTGTGTTTTAGGTGTTGCACGAGTTAAGGGGGGTTTTCCAGGTTTAAGGGGGTGTTTGTGTTTTAAGGGATTTGGTTTAAGGTTTTTTTTTGGTTTAAGGTTTTGTGTCACATATACGCGTATGCATGCGCAGACGGGCACACATGCACGCGCATGCGCGTATGCGCGCATGTGCGTATCATTGGGTGTTGACGTTGCACATGGGTTGTCCGGGTTTAAGGGGGGTGTCTGGGCTTAAGGTGGATTGTCTGGGCTTAGGGGGATTGTTTGGGTGTAAGGTGGGTTTGGTCCGGTTTTTAAAGGGGTTGTCCGGGTTTAGGGGGGGGTTGTCTGGGCTAAGGGGGCTTTTGGGTTTAAGGGGGGATGCACGGTTTCAGGGGGGTTGTCCCAGGTTTAAGGGGGTTGTTGGGGTTTAAGATTCGCACATGTGCTTATAGCATGCGCAGACCTGCGGACATGGCGCGTATGCGTGCGCACGTGTGTGTATGCATGCCGCGACATGCTCGTAAATGCATGGTGCGGACTGCGCGTTACAATAAGAAAAATCACAGGTAATGACATTTGCAGGCTGATTATTTTCTGTTTATAATCTTGAGATGAAATGGTTTTCGGGCCTCACTTTCAGGACGATAATGAGAAAACATATACCTTTCATCAGATATCAAATTCGATACTACTAACTGGGTAAATCGGGGCCCAAGACGAACGGAACACGCACCTTTAACAGAACTCTAGCATGTAAAAAAGCAACTGGATTTTAAGAGACTGCTGTACCAATGATAAAAGAGGTCACTGCTAAACGCAAAAGAGTATGATGGATGAGCTAGTAACTATGATGGGCCAATGCCGTTGGAGGACTTCGTTCAGATTGTGTGAATCAGGAGTGATAACGACAAGGGCATAGACGATCCGTGGTGGATTTTTTCTGTGTGTATGGATAGCCTGTTTTCTTCCTTCAATAAAATTCCCCCATAAAAATTCAGGTTTTCCCATTTTTTAAACTAAGGGAGTATAATAAGACTCATGTAAATCTGATTTTAAGTGGTGTTTCTGTAAGGTGACACACAGCTGATGACGCCACTTTTTCTGACACGTATAAATTGGGAAAAAACATGTGGTTTATTCAGGTGGGTTCCAAGTCAGAATGTGTCAGAAAAAAAGTGGGTCTTGTGGGTCACCTTACAGAAATACCCAAATTTTAAAGCCCGACTCAGAGATTCGAATACATTTTTTGTGTAGTAATTAAAAAATAATGATCTAGAACTAAAGATTGTCACTTGAAATGATTAATTCCAAAGTTAGAGATAAATCAGATGTTTCGTTTTCATGCAGTTAACATAAATGTACAGTAGAGGGGAATTCTGAATCCGGAATTTTATAAACAAATTGTGATTTTCTATTGAGGGACTTCGATTTGAGCTTTAGTTATTTCACACAGTGATTAGTACATGGAACACCATTTCTATATTAGTACATTGGGAACTGTATTTTTGTGAAAATTTTCATATACAATCTGCAACCAAGGTTTTTCTAAATCAAAATTTTGAGGATTTAAAACTCATGGGTGTCCTTTTTTAAATGTGTTCTTGGGTTTTTTGGGCGGATTTTGGTTTTATATTATTTTTTAACTGATTCTATAATTTTGAAAGGCTCAACCTCACTTTTCTGTTGCATGTTTCTTTTATGGACTTAATATGGGCGCATTTCATAAGTTGGTAGAAAATAACAAAAATAATTACATGTAGAAAATAAGCAAATATTGTGCTATTTTTCATTCAAACATAAAAGTTTTATACCTTTAATCATACATTCTACGACCATTAAAAGTAAGCATTTTTGGAAAGCTTATATTACAATGTGCCAAAACGTAAGTACACCCTTGTTATATCTGGGTGGGTCAGAAATATACAGTGTAGAAACAACAAAAAGTTAGCATTTTTCCTTTGTCATGGTAACTATTTGTTTCCCCTTTTCTGAATGATATGTAGATCAAAATAATATTATTCGAAAGGGTATTACTGAGGCCCTTCAAACAAGCAAGGAAGAAAGAGATCACAATATAACCTTTGTGTTAAATATACAGGGTGGTCAAAATATGCTATTTTAAGTGTCAAATACATATATATATATATTTCATACTACTTTCAGAGTAAATCTTTTCCTGGTCATTGGTAATAATGGAAGCAAGTTGCTTTCTAACCATATATAACCCATACTCTTGTGTACTTTGATTATACAGGGTGATCAGAAATAAAATTCCCTGTAAGATCAAAACTTCTGGGTGCTCACTGTCTTAATGCATGGATTTGGAACAAATAAAATATTTAGTAAAACAGTGTAGCCAGAAAGTAAATAATGTACATCTCTTCTAAAACCAGCATTCCTTTGATAAATCATATAGGGTGATAAAAATGGAAGGCAATCCTTCTGTATTTCTCCCTTTTTAAATGGGTCCTATGCACATAACACAGACAAAATCTGAATACATGTATCACACTGATGTATAAAGCATAATTTTCCTACATGTATTAACACATGGTCCACACTGCTAATATATTGTCTACAGGTACAAATACAGCATTTATTGTGACGGATACGCATGCTGAAAATGACTTTAATACACAAAAAAGTCATGCACCCTATACAATTTGAACACCCTGTATATATTATCTATCATATCAAATATTTATTGGGGGATTCTAAACATACCAGTGCAATACCCTCTCAAGTGATTGTAATTCACAAGATTAAGACATGTTTTACCGATAAGACACACTAGATTTAGAAATTATGTCACAAACGGTATTTGTTTTTCACCCTGTATAATTTTACCCACCCTGTATAAATGCATGTGTTTCTTTGCATAATTTGCATCTTAGATATTCAACAATGCCTATGAAAAAGAATTATTTCCTTACTGTAAAGACTTTTTCGTACAAAGGGTCAGAAATTTGGTGTATTTTCAGTTTTTTAGTGTAAGTCAGGGGTGCTCCTCCACGAGCCGACTGCCCTCCACCGACTCCACCCTGACATACTTGGACCATTTTAAACTTAACTTCGCTATTATCCATTCAAATGAAATGGGACTGTTTGATAAAGAAAGAACAAAATTAGCTACAAAATGACACAATGTTGTTGTCATACTTCAGGACTTTGAAATAGTTACTTTGAACATAAAAATTGTGGGACAAATGTAATATCTCTCACCATATGTGACAGACCAACGTATGAAATGCGATCCTATTATTTATTCATAGTGTAAAAAAAAATTAACATGTAAAAGTTCAATATATACGTGTTTGGGCAAATTCTAAGAAAAATTGGGGGTGTTTTTGGGCGAAAGTTCATTCTCATGACTGATTAGATTTTATGCACTTTGGAAAAAGCTGCAGTTGCCAACATAATATTATTACAATGTAGTACAACAAAGTGTAATCTTTGCATATTTTGGTTGCAAATTTTCGGAAGACCATTTGTTGACGTTTACATATAACATTTGGGATTTTGGGGCATTTGGGTACATTAATTAATCACCTTAGGTTGAACTATAACATATAAAGTGGCTAATATTGAAATATGTTTTGACATGTTCAGTGTTAGTTATAAAATATTTCTTACATCAAAAGTTAGTTAAGGCACGGAGTTATGGTTTTATAAAGCAGGGGGTATGTCTCCACTATGGCATATTTGCCTTATAAAAACCCCACGTGGAGGAAGCATAAAATAGTTGGGATTTTGGGGACTTTCAAAGAAAGGACAAGACTTCCCTCTGGTCACAAACACTAGAATTAATAAAAGAGCGTTCTAGTGATGTCTGATTTAGTCAAGGAGTCTATGAAGGAAGAATCGACATTAAATGGATAATCCATCACAATTTTGAAAGCCCATTGCAAACGCGACACTATTATATACAGCCAACTCAACTTTAATGGATAATTCAACTTTGCTAATTATTTAAATGGAACAGTATTATTTCATCTCATCGATGTTCACCATGTTTGTGTATTCAAATGCATCAATATAAATATTATGATACAGTTTACTTGCATTGTTGGATTTTGGTCCGGGTACCCATGCTCCTTTTAAACAGAGGGACTATCTCTGCAAATACAGAACTACCGCCAGGGGTACAACTTACACAATAATAAGTTCTAATCCTGGTAGGTATCAAATTCAGTTGTGATGTGACTGGGTCATTGACACAAATAGGAAAAATTAACCTGACCAGCAAATTTTGCCTTGAACGTGTAATTTTTCTTGTAGTAGGCACAAAATTGTGTTATTTCTCTTGCATATTAGTTATTTTAAGGTATATGTTATTTACATATTGAGAAAGGTATTTTCATTGAAATTGGTCCTGTAGGAGGTAACTTGAGAACATGGATGGGTGACTGACAATCCCTGAGAACCTCCTCGGCTTTAGAGTTAATTATGAATAAGGAAATGGGCACTATTTCCATATATCTTCACTAGAATTTTGGGGGCGTATTTAAGAAGTGTCTATTTTTATGCTTGCTTGCATAGTTATTGTGATTTTTTTTTTCATTTTGGTAGGCATAACATATTAATATTCACATAATCCGGGAATAGGATGTTCCATTAAATTTGTATTATTCACATAATCAGAATATAGCATGTTCATAAAATTTGTCGTACATAAACTATTTACCGCTCCAAAATTGGAACCTTTCTATAGTTTTGAGGCGTTTACGGAATAAAAGGCTTGCAAGTTTTCTACTGAAATGGGTTAATTGGCATTTGGCCTTTTAATTTGGACCCACAAGTAGGAACAAAAACATCACCAATGGATCAAAAAAAATTGAACACTATAATCACAACAGCGTGTTTGTTATGTTTGATCATCTTTGTAAAAATAAAAAAAAATATCTTCACACCAACGGTTCATTTTGGAGCGACCAAGAGTTGGACTTAGTTGTAAGCCACTTTGATAGGCACGAAAACACAGTAAAGTGTAATCCTCGAAGTATATGAATATCAGTATAATAAACTGTAGAAAATAATACTTGCCAGACCCACATAACCACAAAGGAAATGGTTTGTGAGTTATTCGTGTTTGCTTTCATAATTTCAAAGAATGATCTGGTGTATCGCTCACACATTTTTCTCATTATAAGGAAAAGTTTTCAGTTAATGTAGATGGACCCAAAAAGTGGGAAAAAAGGGCGCAACTAATAGAAAAGGAGGATGTAATAAGTTTGCCAGTTTAAAAGCCTCAGTGTTCTCTAACATTTGATCATTACCAACCCCACCCCAAAAAAAAAAGAGTCCTCACAACAAACGGCTCTCTTTTAGAGCCTCAGACCTCAAAAAGTTAGATACAATGGGAACAAAGAAAACAATGATGTACGGTGTACGTCTAATTACCAGTTCACTTTTTTGTACATCAGTATTTTTGTTCATATTTGCAGGCCACTAACAACCCAAGCACTATTTTTCTATTGGTTTCTTTTCAGGGGAGGAGGGAGAGAGTGGAGGAATGAATAAAGGAAATGGAAAAACGGAGGAGGAAGAAAGAAGGAATTTATCTTTTAATAGAGGGATGTGTGTGGAAAATATTACACTTGTTGTACTGAATCTTTTATTTATGAGTAACAGTAACTTCTGTATGTGTACGTGTAGCCTTTTCAGTACAAAAAATGCTTATAATCAGAAAAGAATGATGTTTCCGGCCCAAAAAACACCCAATTATTTAGAATTTGCACAAAAACAGTCCAATTGAAGCGTTTGCATGTTATAAAAGTTTACTATACTATGATAACCCAATATGTAAAGGTTTAAAAAGAAAACATGCAGCAGAAAAAAAATGAGTTTTAGCCTTAAAATATTGAAATTCAGCTAAAAAAATAATAAAAATCAAAATCCGCACCAACAAAACACCCAAGAACACATTTACAAAATGACACCCATGATTTTCGGAATTCTACACACAATTCGTTTAAGGAAAAAACCTTGGTTGCAAGATTGGATATGAAAAAACCGAAACCAAAAAATCCATGACCTTTACCCCAATGTACTTATTGAAAAAACATGTTTGTTTGAAAGAATTAGTCGCCCTCATTGGGAATCGGGAGTCAGCCTTTAAGTAATAAAGTCAAAATCTGCCATTCAGATATGATTTTAGCAAGTTAGGCAATTTGGGGAAAAAAATCCATGCATAAGTATGTGATCTTACAGGGTTCCGTAACCTGACCCATCTGACACACTTTTTTTTCTGACACCACTGATAAATTCGGAAACCTTAACAAAAGAAACCTGTGCTTTTTCCGTAACGGTTTTCCAAATCATAAGTGTGTCAGAAAAAAGTGTGTCAGATGGGTCAGGTTACAGAAACTCCAATCTAGACCAGTGGTGATGGCCAGACATGTATGGGGGTCCCAACGGTTCGAATCCAAGGGCACATGGGTTTTTTCAACACTTACCTGCACTGTGGTCCATCTCCGGAAAGATTCATAAAATATACATCCCTTTTCTTCCTGGAGAACTAAGGGTAGTCCCATGTTTTTTTTATTATGCAGAAAAACCAACTGACAGTAGCTGGATAACATCTGTTCTTCACAAACAGGAAATATGAATGGCAGATGTTAGAATTGATACTTGGCAAGCCATCAATCCCAAGTCAGGCTGATACTGTGAACACAACCCCAAGCTTTGAAGGTAAGAAGCCTTGGTGCTCTTTTTTTCAGCAACCAGTTTCTAAAGTGACAGGAGGAGATTTTGTTTAGGATACAAATTTCTCTCAAATTTCCACTGGATCGGTTGTAGACCACCTATCAGAGAACGTTTTGTAGGTTTATTGAACAAACACGTACAAAAGAAAACTGCAAACCTTGTTTTGAACTTGGCTGCTATCGTAATCATCCCCATAGAAAACCATGCTTGGAATTTCTGTTGTGCACGACAGAAATGACTAAATCATCTTCTCACATAAAGACGGCGTATTCAGCTTATTCACTTCAGGTGTGATGTAATACATTGGTAAGCATTCCAAATATGCAAGAAACTGGGGTTCGACAAAAATTGGGGGCGTTTCTTTTTGGAAATCTCATGTCTCTTTAAAGGTGCATTTCGTGATTCCAGCAACTTCTGTTTTATTCATTGTTCACTACATATCCTTGAGAAAAGCTTATTCACAACTTTTTAGCTAATCCCGACTTTGCGGTTTTGCATTATGAGCAAATGCGCATTTCCCACGGTCCCATAGGCCACTGGTATAATTTCTGTCCGTTTACAGACAGAAAATACAAAATTGCGAATTCCTTACAGACATGACCGAATTTGCACGTAAGATTTGGCACACATGCATGGATAAATACTAATGTTAACGGTTCAGATGATAAGAATATCTCAACTTTTTCGAGGTAAGTCGTGGGTACGAGGCTGTGGATCGCGAAATGCCCCTTTAAAGTCAAAAAGTATATCTACACGAAGTTGATAAAAATGCAAAACTCGTGTTCCATTAGAAAATGGTGTCCGTAAAAGAATACTTTACTATAGTTAGATTTTTTTTTATTCATGCAAGTGATGTCACAGCCTTCATACCACTCACTATGAGCTAGTAAAATCTCAATTCCCTTGGCACAGTTCAGAAGCTTTCATTCATTGTATTTAGAAAATATACCCCCTGTTTTTTGGGTATGATATGTGATACCCAGATCACACAAGGTCAGTTCATGTCAATTTATGTACAAGTACAACCCACTGAACTGTGTCCTTGGTGGATGAGCATATTGTACCTCATAGTGACTACTTTGCACATATGTTTATTTGGATTAACTAAATGTACTTGCAATCACAGCTGGAGATTGCCACATTGTGCACATACAACATTGCACAAAAGTGGTGATATCTTCCGGTTCACTACTGTGTTTTGTGAATCTAAGAAACCTCAAAAATCCAAACTAGCAAAACGGCATTATCAAAACTCTGATAACAGAGGATTCAATTTATCTCATATCTACGATCAACGCGCACAGGCATTTTGAGTTCCTCTCTTAATCTGTGCCAGAACAAGTCTTTTCCAACATTACCCTGTGGCCATGCTCGGCAGTCGTTTTTGGCAGAGCATTCGACGCAGCAAAACATGGTTCCTTCTTCCCACTGGAATGTCTTCAAGGAACACCAGAATAACCACATCTCTTCCTTCATCTATCAGTCTCAGCGGGGCATTTTGGAGGTTGTGAAAGTCGCACATTCCTCCGCCAACGTTGCTCATATAGAAGTATATACTTTTGCGACTATGCTGAAATACCGGGCAACTGCATCAAAAGATTCCTCCAGGTGGGATGTCCCCTCTCTCTTTCATACAGAGTTCAAAACGTTCTGGTCCTCCCTCAATGTTGGGTAACCAGTTCCTTATTCACCCAATTATTTTTGTCTCCTCTGCATATACACATAGCATCATACCGACAGCGGTGGATTTCACCGAAAGGGACGTCAAGCACATTTTGCATTCTCAAGCAGGCACTACTATTAATAGTTGATACTGTCGTGTGAAACACAAGATAGTTTGTATTTTATAATGCCACCGATAATGCCCAAAGAACGACTATTGCCACGTGGTTTAGAAAGCTAAAAAAAAGCCAGAGCAAATGTAGATCACCATGGGGTAGCTACATTAAGCCTAGATTGAAATGCCTATTCACACTTTTTCCATTGGATGAGTGTGGTGTATACACTGGTATCAAAGTCAGGTTGAAGGAAAGGCCTTGGTTATCTGTTTTTAATCCAGGATGAATGATTCTAAACCACAGTTGGAGCAGTCAAAAGGATTGTTACCCAAATCAAGCATGACTAATAGTGTTTTTCTTGACAGAATGTCCCTTTGAAACCTACTTGTAAGGAGTGTTCTTGCTGCTAAGTTTAACGTCTTTTATCATTTTCAAATTGTGCAGCCAAGAGAAAGGAAGACTAAAAACAATTGTTTTCCATTTAAGATAGGTTAACTCATCAGGAAAACGTGGCCTTCTGCTTCTTTGTTTTTTTTTGAAATGGTTTCTTGCATTGTAAAGCTCATATCTAAGAGTGTAATGAAATGAGAATTTTAGGAATACCTTTGGACACTGATTTGACGGTTATTGTGGGTCACTTTAGCTTCTTCAAATTTTGGGGGGTAGTATAGTGGATCACTTTGATCTTTCCATTGTTCAAGAAGTCCTGTGTTTGGAATTGTCCCAGTTTTTTTTAAGCTTTTGAGCAGGTCTTGCCAAAAGCTCAAAATATGGAAACCATCCACAATCCAGTTGTTTAATTTGTTACAGTTGTAAATATTTGTGAAACATCACACTAAGGGTAAGGTATATGTAAGTTGTAAGGATCAGGGTTACTGGCAATAGAAGCTATGGTCCAGGTAAACACAAAGGGCATCTTAGCTGCTAGAACAAAATGTGCTTTAATTTCTTTAAATTCAGTTCTGCCAGATTGAGGACAGATGCAGGTTCCATGGCTTGTTCACTGCGATTCCTTTGTAACTTGTTATGTATAGATTCAATTTATCAGGGATGGATGAGGCTAATGGTGTTAGATCATCATGCCACTTGCGCCTAAGTTTGAGATATCAATTGTGACTCAAGTCCCAAGTGCGTAAGTCTGTGTGGTTGGGGGGGAAACATCTTTCAGTGTAACCTAGGTTGGAAGGCATAATATGATTTGTGTGGATAATGCCAAGGCACCGGTGCAGAATAGGGTAAACCTCTGAATAGCAGTAGGTTGTGAGAGTTATCAATAATTCTTTTTCAGAACTACTAAATTTGTAAGGTGTGTAGCCAGGAGAATGCATCAATCATCTAGGTGTCCTGTATCTGACATCGCAACCCAAACCGCTGGAAATTCCATCTGGTTTAGGGATTGGATTCCATTAAGCCAAGGTTGCAGTGATTGTTGTTTTTAATTTTGTGCCAGCGTTTGAGTGGGAATTACAAGATGTTTGAAGTGGAGAATGCAGTGATTGTAAACGAGAGAATCACTTGTATTGGGGTGGTAATTCTTTGATCAATTTCAAGTAGGTTTACTATATTTTAGTGGTTTGAAGATGTGTAGTATCAATGCAAATATTTTCTTGTATGGTTCAAATACACTTGTTTGTCAAAGGTGAGTTTGGAATAAGACCTGAATGATTATTTGATATTTTGCCGAGACTGAGTTCCCATTAGGTCCAGTTTTTCAAGACTAGTCATGTTAAGGAACTCCATCCACCTTCCTACTGATGTGAGCATTACTGTTAGGACCAATCCAGATTCTCTAGCAACATCAGTACTGCTAGAGCTTGACTGGAAGTACCATATTAATCAAGGATTGTGGTCACTCTGCGAGAGTTCAGCTATTCCTGGCCAGTTTGGTACTTTCAAGAAAACTTCCATTTTCCAAACTGTCAATGTGCATGCTTACGTCAACTCGACAAGTCCTTTGTAGTCCATTGAACTGTAGCTGACAGATGCAGTCCCTTCTTGACATCCCAGTTGTGACTTAAATCAAGTTTCTGCAGCGAAGCCAGACGCTGGAAAGGTGACCCATCAATGACCGTCAACTTATTCTTGTTTAGTTTTAACATGATAAGTAAGTGCAGACATTGAAAGGTCTTGGAGTCCATACTAAGTATTGAATTGTGACTTAACGTGAGAGTCTGTAGTGAACCCAGGTCCATGAAGTGTGAAAAGCCACTGATGTTTTGGAGGTTGTTGTTGCTTAGGTCTAGTGTGGTTGTAGCGTTGCCATGCATTGGTGGGATGGTGACCAGCTGTCTGTGTGTGCAATCCATCTGGGTGTGGTTGTATGGCTTGCATGGAACACTGCCTTTTGGATACTGGTATGCATTGCTGTAGAGAGAGAACAAAGGTGTGGTCAGGAAATTGAAATTCAGCTTTAAACAGATGGCTTAAAGAGACACTGGCACATTTGAAAAATAGTGCGCCCTCTAGATTTTTCAAAATTGATATTTTTGCATGGTCATAAAGCTTTTTATATACATTAGCCCTCACCTGAAATTATAAAGCCCAAATCAGTGCACTTATGGGTAAACAGAATGATTTTATACTAATGATGCCAGCAGCATTAAAAACACTATCAGTGATTCACCGAAAGAGTCAAAATATTTGAAATTTGCAGAAATAAATCTGTAGAATTCGTATATATTATCTTTTCCAACTGAAAAATCGACAGAAAAGGAAGAAAACAGTAGTGTTCAAAAATCTGAATCTCCATTCAATTACGTATTGTAGTAAGTGTCCGTATGGACAGTAATGATTAAAATCTCCGATTCTGTTCTTATTAGGTTGCTTTTGGTCTTGACATTTGCAGGGGATGTTTATTTTTATACTTGGTACAGACATGCAAAAATCTGATTTTTGATGATTTTTTTTCCAATTTTATGATTTAGCAAATCACTGATAGTGCCTTTAATTCAGCAGAGGATGCGTAAAAGGTGTGTAACACAAGAAAACTCACGGCATGCACCTTGTTTGACCGGTCTGTGACCTTTGTGGTTTTATTATCAATGAGTATGAGTCTATGGTATTCATATAATAGACACAGTTGTTGTTAAATGTTACGGCAAACTTAAAAGTCTACAAATTATCTGGATGTCTTTAGCCTCTTATTAATGCCCCTATCTGCTTTTGGGTATGTATTTTTGTGTAAAATATCTCTATTCTTCCAATGGCTAGACTATCATTTGCGAGCAAATTGAAGAAAGTTCATTTTTTCTGAAAATGTGTCAGTGCCGCTTTAATTGTGCATATAAATTCACACACATTCGTCTAACACAAGCTTTTATAGACCTTTCCAGCTGCCATGGGATTCTAATGGTGTGTTTTGATATTATGAGCAAATTTTTGTGAAACAAAGTATGTACAAAGTAGGTATACACTAGTCTTATACCTACCGTATTGTTCCTAATAAACGCCCTGGGGCGGTGCATTTCTCAAGAGGGGGGCGTTTATTACAGTCAAAATTGGAAAGTAAAAAACCCCACAAAAATCACCTTACACATGATTACCAATAATACAAATGAACAAGCAGGCGGACGCTGTTTTTGCATCTACCGTTGAATAAAATGCACGATGGACTAGTGAAATCAATGATTTGCTAAGCTGGTCCATGCCCTGTGACACTGATCAAGATGCCCGGGTCAAGATGAGCTGAGCTATTGCTTCACTGTGGCATGCACAGTACTGTGCCACTGAACTGAGCATGGCCCGGCTCTGGGATGATGTTTTTAACTAAAATATCTCATCAAGTTGTTGGCTTTTATAAACATGTTTTGATCAAAATTAAAACTAAAACTACTATATTTGAAATACACATTTTAGCTTCAAAATCTGACAGGAAGAAAAAAATCTTACCTTAATTCAAAAGCATGTATTGAAAGCTTAGAGGTACTCACGGACTTACCATACAATTGCATTATTGATAATGCATGGAAGCACCATAATCCAGACGTATAACATGATGTTTTGGTGGGCTCACAGTTCTATTTAGTTCCTCACTGAAGATTGACCCATTACCTGTTATTCCTCACTGCTATCAAAATCACTTGTGATATTATTTACGTTAGCACCGATTAAGTAAAATGTTTTGATAGGCACTTCCAGACACTAATAATTACATGGCCACATTGTTGTAGTATAAATATAGGAAATGAAAGCAAATACGATCTAGTTTTAGTTCTGTTTAAAGGGCATGATTCAGAATTTTTGTAATAAAATTATTTTCATTAAACTGCTTAATTGACAGTACCCGAAACTTATCTGCATGACCCGATTGCTAATAGCCTCATCCCCAGGGACCCCAGATTTTACCTGAAGTGGTAAAAATATTGGTGTCTAAAGAAAGCAACTATATATTTTTCTCATATACCCTGTGAAATATTAGTGCTAAAAATGTTTGGTTTGGATATAACTGTGCCCCATTTTGGTTGACCAATATTCGTTTTACAGAGTATTCTACGGGCTTACAAAATGACGGTATCAGCTCCCATATCAAAAGTGGATTGAAATATTTGCGTTGGGGGTGGGGGAACCCTTGCATGAATCACAAAATGCGTCTTTAAATAATAAAGAGGGAAAAAACACGAAATGCACTTTTAATCTTTCTTTTCTACTGATGTGTTTTTCTCTTTCATGCAGGTTTCTGGTGCTCAGCTCCCAGACTGGGGTTTTTATCAATTTGAGGTTGCTACAGATCGTATTGTTAACCAGGATGGCACAATATGGAATGTGGAGGAACATAAATACACCAGATGTAGGTACAACATCATCATCAGCACATAGGGGTTATTGCGTTGTCTGCATATACATTTGTAGTATTTGTGTCTGTGTATATTTGTGTGTGTGTTTACTTATTAGAGTGACATTGTGGGGTTATTTATACATATAAATGAACATTGTAGGGTTATTCAACGTTGCGGGATGATTTTTCTTGACGTGGCGTTATTCAAACAGAGTTACTACATTACTTGATGTCCTATAACGGAATAAACTCAAGTGTTGAGGTTTATTCCATAAATGCATAGAAAAGAGGATTTTCCTAGTATAGTAACATATAGGCCTGCGGGGCAATCTAGATGGCTAAGAAAAATTAGTTGTTTAGTAAAAAAAAAAATGAAAAAAATTCTTTAAAAATGTCTTAAAATTAATTTATTTCTATATAGTAACAAAATGTGTTACTGTTAGGGCTGTCGTCGTCATCTTATTTTTCTGTCGACATAACGGTAAAAAAATTTCCCGACGGCGACATAATGTCGACATAACTTTAAGTTAAATTCGACCGGACCAGGCGAATGCATCAATCAAACCCCAAAACGTCAAATGCATGTGACAAAAGTACCATGTGCTGCTGCACCCATGATGAAGCTGACATCACACGCCAAAAACTTGCCCTAGAATATTCAATATAGCCTTCCCAATCAATGGAGTATAACAATTAAACTGCAGATTTATGTAACAGAAAGTACCTTTCACTTTAAAATTTATCCTAAATTCTAGAAAACTACCGTATATGTTGACTATTCCAATAGTATTTTGAGTTATATTCCTCCCCAATTGCCGTCCAAATTATTGGCGCGGCGCGCCGCCATTTTGAGAATCCTACTTCCGGGTTTGTTTTCTCATTGAAACAAAATGTTTTCCAGAATATGGGAGACTAACCAAAATTACACAATACACAGGTAAATTAAACTATAGTAGTGTAATTTTTATTTATAAAAATTGTATACCTTCTCGCCTGTGGTATCTCTCACCCTCTATAGATACGACCAATCACATGGTGAATTACGATGATGTCATTTGGGGAAATACCCAATAAAAACATGCGTGCACAGCTATCACGGGCACATGTACGTGCTTGCCTATGTATGCAATTGGTACACGGTCATGTTGAGGACAGGGATCCACAACGAAGTTGAAACACGGTCTTTTGCACGGCTGTGGTGCATTTATTTATGTAATAAATACTAGTTTTCGTACTCTGGTAGTGAAACATGGAATCATAATTAAAATAGTAATCAAAATAGGTAAGTAGATTGCTAGGTTGAAAACTGCATTTTTTTTGGAGGCGATACTTCGTCATTTTGCCCCGATTTCGAGTGTCGCCCGTGTCGATTCGGGAGAAAATATGGCGACATGTCGCAATATGGCTTGTCGCGACATGAAGCAATATGGCTTGTCACGACATGAAGCAATATGGCTTGTCGCGACATGAATGTCAACATAAGGTGTGTCGACGATGACCCTAGTTACTGTAAAGTAACGAAAGTGTTTTTTTAAGAAAAAAGTGACTTTTAAGAGATTTTTTAGTAGAAACGCCTCAATGTAGCTCTTGTAAGTATGTGTGTGTGTGCATGTGTGCACACGTGTGGTAATGACTACACAATTTCTAGAATTATAGCATATATTAGACGCTACCATTTGAATTGTATATTGCAAAAAGCTAGGATTTCCATTAGCTCGTTGAAGAAACATGAGGACATTTCCAGAAAGAAGTGCCCCAATTTTTTTTACCCCAGCGGTCATTTGCATATTTACAATACTATCACACTGAAGTGAATAAGCCAAATACGCAATTGTTATGTAATAAGATCGTTAAGATGATGATTTAGAATGTTCTGTCTCTCACAACAGAAAAATCAAAGCATGCTTAATAGCAGGCAAGTTTTTTTTTTTTTTTTACTCGTTTGTCCAAGACATTCAAAACGTTCTCGGTAGTTGGTATACAACCGATCTAGTGCGAAATTGAGAGAAATTCGAGAAATCATAGCTCAAAAATATCTCCTGTCACTTTGGGCATTTAAACTTATGAGATTCATACTTGATAAGGATAGAAAGGACACATCCAATTCCTAACATCTGATTTATCTAAGGATTTTGCATATTCACAATAGAGGTCAAAGGTTATCCACAGTAATAGGCGTCTCTAGTAGCAAAAATACCGGACGGCTTAAAGGCATGTAGGGTAATTCTAGAAAGTTTGTGCGGCACCCTTAGAACGCGGCCCAATAATGTCCCCCTTGAAATATAGAACTGGCAGATAGACCTTTTAACTAATTACATGCCAAAGTTTGAGATGCCCATGGGACCTGTCTCAATATACAGAGAGGGAACTTTTCTGGAAAATTTCAGCGATTTTGGCCATAATAAAAAATCGGGATTTTTTTTTTTTCAAAAGAACCACTATCAGTGATTCACCGATAAGAGTATTAAAGTATGTGAAATGTGACAAAATAGATAAGAGTGACAGGATAAGCTTGTAGAATCCTCATAAGGGTACTTTTTCCACTGAAGAACTGCCATAAAATGGAAAAGAAGGTCAGATGGTTCAAATGCATATGAGTTCCCATTCAATACTGGTTGCCAGTAAGTGTCCGATATGCGACACTATGACTTAAAAGTATACTGATTTTGTACCTTGTGCTTCTGAGCCTCTCATTCTGCAGGGGATGTTACGGAGTACCTGCTACGGTTACAGACATGCAAAAATCTAATTTTTGATTTTTTCGATGTTCTGATTTAGCAAATCACTGCATAGTGCCTTTAATTTAGGTATTTTTTTTCATATTTCTGATATCAAAGCTGATGAATGATTAATAGGTATAACTGAATCAGAAACACAAGTTTTAAGTAACAATTTATTTTGGAGAACCGGGGCTTGTACACAAATCCCGTAAGAAAATACGTTCCCCCGGAGCTTCACCAGATGCCAAGAGACCTCACCTAAATTCGCCGCTTCCCACGCCTGATTATTAAATTTTGGATGTTAATGGCAAGGTGCTACGGATTACATATCTGCAATTACATAAGCCAATGAACATCAAATGTGTATGCATATTACTTTATGTACAACTACAACATCAATAAAGATTGTTTATCCTTGATTCAGTTGGTGATGATAAAGATGCTGGTGCAATAGTGAACACGTCTACAGTGAGCAAAGGGAAAGCAGAGCCGGCCGTACACGGCTCGGATCTAGTCACAGCTTAGGATTTGCATAGCCAAATTTATAGAATGCAGGCATGAGATTAAGGTGAATATGCAGTTTGCACAAGTAAAAAGGGTTACGGCTACCAAGTTATTTTTTTATCTGTATTTTCATTTTAAAAATAGTAGTCAAAATGCATCTGACTGAATAGCAAATCTTTCGCTGATTGATATAAGATCTCATTTATATGAATGAATTTGACGAATGAAAGAAACTGTGTGAAAGAAAATGCTCACTGAGAATAAATCGAACAAGAAATATATCTAAGTTGCATTTTAATGTTGCCCACAATTGAAAAGCATGACACTTGTATTGATGTTTATTGTAGCGGTGAACATAATCTCCACCAATAGTCATTGAGATAAAAAGGCATGATTTTCAAGCATTAAGTTTCTTACTCAATTTCAAGACACTTTCGAGTATCAATAGTTGATCATGAGGGGCCGGCTAGTCAAGAACTGCTATGCGGAATATGTTGCCGAAGATACTATAACATGTTAAGTACCACCATGTTACAGTATCTCAATACCAGTATTACTTGGCTTTCAGCTATAGTAAAGGTAATATATGTAAAGGTAGATAAATATTACCCATGATGCTTTCATCAGTCTCAAGAGAAATAACATTCTCAGCACTAGAGAGTCGTGCTGCCCGACTTGTACCCGACGCAAAAAAGACTGACCGAAGATTTTGCACCTGACGGACCTCTCTTGTTGAGACTGACACACGCTGAGCGCCCATATTGTTGAACTGGATACCAATACCAACATGGTTATTGAAAAGCCACCTTCCAACTTTCCTACCCAAGTTGACTGATCAATACCTCTCTTACTTGGATTTTTCCTAGCGCCCTCTGTGACGCAGATTAAAGAAACCATCGTTCAATTAAAAATTAATGAAAAAAACTTCACCCTGTCTCAAACATTAGGGTATTGTCTGCATGACTTAGGTCACATATGTTATATATTTAAAAAGAGGGACCTTGTAATTTGGGCTTCATAAGGATAATGAAGCCAAGCTTAACGGGCCGATTCGGCCAGATATGCGGGCGAAAAAAATCTATCTCCGTTTCAACTCAATTGAGCAGTATTTGTGCAAAATTGGGCGTGTGAAAGTGTGGTATGTGCTCTTCAAGGTGAATGAATTTCGTAGGCAAAATCGGCATAGAAGTGTGTTATTTTTGCGTTGTTGTGCGTTTGCGTTTTGGTCGCACGTGTAACCCCGCTACCCAAGATAACAAAGTCAATACACTCGTGTGTGTTTGTTGTATAGTATACGAACGCAGCCGGTGTAAGCGTGATTTTTAATAGCGACACCTAGATCAACTATGCGTTTCAAATGACACGACCAAAAGAATCATGCACTGATTGTTCTGGGATTATATGAACGTTCACGTACAAGCCATACGTGCAAAGGTTGGTTGTGTATGGCCTGTATTAAATTCGCATGTGCAGGGTCATTTGATGGTTAAAATGAATATTCATTAAAAAGGACTTGCGATGTGAAGAGCCGCACCATTTTAATTGGGGGGTGGAGTGGGGTTTGTTTTTTTTTTTAAAAATCATAAATTGAGTCCTGTGCGATTGCGTCTGACATCTGCAGTAATGTTTTGTTTGGGGGTGTGTATGTTTGTCTCTTTCTTAGGCATATTGTTGTATTTTATGAATGTAGCTATTTTCTCACTTGGAGAGAGATTGGTAGGATTCGAGACCAATGTTTCTGCCAGTAAATTTGTAATGTTGTGTCCGGCCTGGGTATGTTGTAGTCTAGCGAAACAAGGTCGCGACTATGGAGCGAACCATTTGTACTTATAGGGTGCTTTTGTGTTCTTGGTGGCGGCGATAGTGAGACTTGATGAATGTGATATTATGTATTTGGTTTATTTTGGGTTGGACATTATAAGGGTGATGGAATTGGACTATCAGAAGGTTAAATTCACAAAAGGGGTTCTAATTCGAAATAACGGTTATTAGGATCCCTGGTTTAGCATGAAGTATATGTTACTATTATGAATTCATGGACTATATTATGGCTAGTTTTACGCGAAATTGAGGTTTTCAAGATTGTACAAATTTTCTTTCTTGTTTGGTAGCTTATGGTGCATTGCCCTACCTGCAAGGCCAATGGTGTTCCTCATTGCACTTTTTTTTGGTCTACATGGTTTCTATCATCGCATGGGTCATTGGTCACCAATTTTGCCCAAGGCTACAGAACACACGCGACCCGTAATGTCGCATCACAGATGACTGATGATGAAAAACATAAGACGGGGCAGCGAAGCCTTGACTCGCAGCTCATGCCAAATGATGCCATGGTGCATGTGTTAAAATGCGATGATCTAGGCTGAAGATTTTGTACTTCTCAGCTCATAGTCATGGATAAATCACATCGTCCATTTTTTATTGGCGACTAGTTGCAATATTGTTAAATTTGAAAAAAACAAGTTACGAATAGGGCCACCTAAAATGTTCTGTTGAACAAAATGCACACCGACGGCAGCCGGTCTCTATGCATGCTCGATCGCCATGGTGTCTTGTGTGTGTTTTTTTCCTTTTACAAATCCAAATAAAGTTATGAGAATGACATATTTGAGCAATTATAGCAAGTTAATCATTTATTTTCAATGTCAATCTAGGTTGGGAATTTTTTTAAAAGATTTTTTAAAAAGTACTTTACTTATTTAAAGTTTTGTTTTATGTTGGTTTTTTTATTCTAATTAACTATAATGAATGTTGTTTGGACTAGTCCACGTTTGATTACGGGGGGTGAACATTAGTAAATGCTTCAGTCAGAAAATGGAAAAAGAAAATTCAAGCTTGCTTCAACTTCAAGCTATCGTCTTTATCTTATATTTACTCAAACCAAAATTTTGTTGTGACCGCGAATAGACAACAAATCTGGTACACATGCAATGAGGGAGACATGTATTGTTGGGTTTTTCTAGCAAGCCTTTACCTGTTTTAGCAGATCCTTCAACCAGGCTGTTCTCAGAATAGGGGATTTCCAGAAATTTATCGGCCGATGTTCAGTCGGGCTGCTGATCAAAATTGGGATTTACTTGATTTAACAATGTAGCGGCAGATTATTAACGAAAATTATTAAGCAAACTGTAATTGTTAAAAGACACACCTCAATTTTGATTTGCGGAGCAAATCATTCATAAATTTTAGCCTGGCCTAAGATTCCTAACGAAATCACTAAGTTAGCGGGTCTATGTTGTAACAGCAGTTTGTTTACATCTTCTCTGTTTTTATTATAACACACATTCAAGTTATGTTATGGGACAACGGACTCCTTCCCGCTCCCAGAAAACACGCTCATTTTATGCCTATCCCGCGTTTCGTAGGGCCACCATGAATATGCCCGAAATACATCTCCGTGTAGATGATCATATTTTGGTTGGGAAACTCGTAAACAAATCTACCAGTATCATCAGCTGTACGCATTTGTACGAAAGTAAATGACACACCAATCGCATCAATGGTACGCTATATTGAACGTCTACCCATCGAAAGCGTAGGCATTCGTCTTTTCTTATCAAATATAAACATAAGAACCAAAGCACACTTTTATTAATAATCGATATATATAGTTAAAGACGATAACAAATTGAAAATGCCCCCCCATTCGTATTTCTTTCTGATTAACTTATCAGAGTTCATGAAGAGAGGTTAGGCTCTTCACAATGAATTTTAGTTCTGTTGCCGCCCGCCGTAAATGCCAGAACCCAAAATAATTCATATTTTTCATAATTTATTATTTGTGTTTTCTTAAGAGTCAAGTTTTTTCCAAGTATTCTGAGATTGTTCTACACAAATACCTTACTATATATAAGCAAGCTTCGTCAGAAATTATTCTTTTAAAAAATGCTTTTCATTAAAAGTCGAAGTTTGGAGTGTCGGCAGTAAACCACATAAAGAACCTTGACTCAAGCATGGGTAGAATCTTTTCAAGTTGTGCAAGTGAATTGAGTCAATTGTTGTATGTTTAGGTTTAAGGAAATTACTGATCATTTTCAAACGTATATTTCAAGATCAGGGATGCAATGGTGAGGATGAGTTCGGGAAATATGGAGAGATGGTGGGGACGGGGAGGTGAGCATTTTTGGTGATTTCTGGATGTTTCCCGGTGTTTTAGCTACTTTGTATTTCAATAGTTGATGACATTTCCTGCACCCAAAATCGGCTATTTGTGGTAGTTAAAATAACAATCTTTAACGCAAAATGGACACCTTTGGAGGGTTGCCAGATGGTTTCTGGAATGGTTCTCTGTATTTTGGATCATTTGTGTATCAATGGTTGTTGACCAATGCTGGAACCCAAATCACCTTTAAAATGATCAAATAATATTTTTTAAGACAAGTGGACACTTCGGAAGGTTTCCCGATGCAGGGGGTAGGAACGCGATCTGTCTCGATTGGGCATGAGATTTCCAAACCAAACTGTAATTTGGGGAACGCTACGTGCATTTACTAATGGCAGCCTCGTTCCTCAAGTGTCATTAAAAATCATCTTTTAACCTTTGTTCAAAGATCTTAGTAATATCATGATAAATTAAGGAAAAATATTGACTTTCAAAAATCCTTCGGGGTGAGTGGGATTAACCCAGCTGCAAAATGTTATTTCCAATAACGTCATTTAGATTAAATATCGTGACCAGGCCCCTAGGTTTTAGTCAATTCTGTGTTTAACCGTTCGATATGCTTATAGCCGCACCTCATAAACCGTGTAAGTCTTTGAAACAGACCTAGCACCCGAAGTTGATGCCATTTTGAATTTGCTGTTGCTGTTAGGGTTGGCATGGGCCTACCCCCCCGCCGCTGGTTCATGGCGGTTCCAGGGGTTTTTGGTTCCTTTGTATTTCAATTGGTATTACGTATTGCCTGAACCCCAAACTGGCTGTTAGTCCAAAATGATCAAAAGTATTTTGAGTAAAAGTAAATGCTTTTGTTGGTTCCCCCAGAATTGTTTCTGGATGGGTTTCCCCCAGTGTTTTCTTCTCCTTTGTGTATCTATGGTTGTTGAGCAACTTGTGTGGAACCAAATATGCTATGTTGGTTCAAGATGGTCAAAAAGTGATTTTTTCAAGAAAAGTGGATCTTTTTGGATGGTTTCTGGATAGTTTTTGTCCTGGATGGGTTCCCAGTGTTTTCTGGTCCTTTGTGTTTCAATGGTTGACGGAGAATGCCTGTAAGCCAATTCCAGTTGGTTTTGCTTCAAAATAGTCCAAAAGTATGATTTGAAGAAAAGTGGACACTTTGGAGGTTTCCCGGAATGGTAACGAATGGTGGTTCCTGGTGTTTTTGCTCCTTTGTGATCAATGGTTGTTGATCAATTGCCTGACTCAATTGGCCATTTTGTCGCCCAATGGTCAAAATTATGATGTCTTGAAATTAAAATATCACA
>JAMKCH010017236.1:0-23870 GCA_023653785.1 Ophioderma brevispina
AGAGGAGCCCTACATTTGAGATTCACAGGAGTTGCTTAAGATTAACGTAATTCGTACAGAATATACCTGGCAAGTGTATTGCAATATAATGTAATTCACATCATATTACCAAATTAAAGGGTTTGCGGGAAGTGAAATTCATACTTCATGTGGGTTAGGAAAAAAGTATTTCCCAAGTGCCTTTAACTGGCATTTAATATCAGTAAACGGTGCAATGAGAAATCTAGAAGGTAGGTAAGCAATATTGCAAAAATACTACAGAAAACCCATAGTAGGAATTGGGTCCCCATTTTGCATATCATAATTGGAGAAATGTTATAGGTGGTAGGCAAAGCGTTTAAAAATCTTGCATGCAAAATGAAGTACATTTAAAAAGATGATGTGAAATTTCTAATTTGGCAAGTCAGTTTTTATTTCTTATTGGGTAGACCTATTGGAGGAGTTTCTTGGTGCGAAGTCCTACCGTCCAAGACCAAGCAATTATAACACTTTCTTTGTATTTACAAGCTTTGTAGAAGGCCTGTTGTATAACGGGAGGTCCTCCCGATGACAACACCCGAGCCTTTCAGTTTGCGACGGGCTCTGAGAACTTTGGTCTTCACACATGTCGTGTGAATTTCACTATTAATCCGGCCCGTGTTTCATTTTCAGCTCTACCGACGCGATGCGATCTATCTATGTCATCGTTAGACAACTCTATACCCAAGTTTATCAGAAGCAAGATTCATGACAAGGCATTTGTCATTTTCTTCTCTTTTTCCGCAACAATTCAAGATGCTGATACTGTTACGACGAGTATATTGCTCGAGATTGTTAATTTCTCTGGATGTCCTTTTTTTTGTACTCCCGTAGCACTTCGATCTCTTCTTTTTACCTTAGTTTTATGTCCCTTACACGGTTGCGTCAACTGACGTTTTTTAGATCATAATTTCGGATTCATTTTGCTGACTTGTGGTTTATCTTGTCAAGAGCTTCATCATGTGGCGTATTTATAGTGATAAAAAGTCATCACTAGTTAGAAGATGAGAATTACGGACTTAAGCAGTTCGCGTGGCCGAAGTCTTTTCCGTCCCATAATATCCGTATCTTGGTTAAGCTGAGTTCTTTATAAATTTGGTGCTACTTTTTGTCAACTTTTTAGACATACTGTAGAATTAAGCCGCATGAGTAAGTTATAAGCTACGTCCGGCTATTTAATTATCATTTCAATACCGTAGATCCGTAGTTTGAATTCGATCGTATGTTAGGTAATCGAGTTCCGTGGCCATGGTCTTATGGGAGTGAGTATACCTACTCAAAGAGGTTCTATATAGATAGAGAGAGGCAAAACGTTTTAGCGTACTCTTTAGAAATTCATCCGTCCTCGCATGTTTTGCCGACCACAAGAAAACAATAGAGTACCACAATAGAAAGCAATGCTGCCTCCCGCTTCTTCCACATCTGTGGGTGCCGCTTGGCATATTACACTAATCGGTAGTGACACAAATTAATGTATGTGTTAGAGGTGTCCATGTGTAATAATAGTGTACCTGATGCATTGGCCTCAGATACTCCTTTTTTTCTCCAATAATGCAATGCGGCTGCTGTTAAAAAATGTTTCATTGAGGGCGGGTTTATTTACATCAAGAAGACTGATGTTGCATTTCATTCGTTGTGTAACCATGGGTAGGACAAAATTAACCACCCATAGTCACCCAACAATCGAACAACTGATATTTGCGGATTGTTTGTATCGAAGTTGACATTAGGGTGTATCCAACACCCAACTGATCATTTTTCCGTGCAATATTCAAATGTCAGCGCCCACACGGACGACTTGGTTTTTGCAATCCGTTTCCCCCCCCTTGCCTTGGTATAACTAACCTGTACTATGGTGATGCTGCATGATGGCGATTTTATGTCATAGAACTAACTTCGTCTGGAAACCATATATTGCTAATACATCCATTCAGATCTGAATAGAGCGTAACTTCCTCAGTTTGGTGCATTTTATCTTCTGCAGGGGTCTGAAAGGCGTTATTTAAGTGCATTTTGGAGAGATCATGTTTCTCCGTTTGTCTCTCTCCATCGGTGTTTTCTATAAGGGACAAATCACGTGCCCCAAATTCAAATGGCCGCCACAAAACGTTAAAATACAAAAATATTAAAAAAAAAAAAAAAAAGATATGATTTAATTTAAATGATGCATTATGAACTTGTTATTGACTGCTACGGCAAGCTTGTAACTATCATTTTGCCCCCAAATGCAGCCAAAAATCAAAAAAATGGCGGGCAAGAAAACCAATTTTTTGTCTTTATATCCAACTATGTATTTTCGTCGTAAAACACACACACAAACTCATAATTTCCTCTTTTTGATGTCCCAAAGAAGATAGATTTTCATTATATCACGTAACCCTACAAAAAGAGATTGAAAACCATGGCTGGCTGTTGGCGCACCCCTGACTGTGAAATTTTCTTAGGAACGTGCACAACTTGATGGTATTCCATAATATCAAGCCCAGACTTATATATCCCTTACATCCCAAGAGGAAAATGACTACCAAACTGAAACGATCACAACCGCAAAAGGAAGGTAGCGTTATGGTCTTTTTAAATCTAGCAATTTCCCCTAAACACAAAGCAGAGGTCAGCTCCTGTGATTTTTTTTAAAAGTGCAAAATGGCATTTAGGGATTTAAGGATGTACAAATCTCCTGTTAACCCCTCAAAATGCCTTTCTTTGCAAACGTGAAAATTCTGCCTAATCTTGTAAATACGACGGCCGAAAAATCTAGTCATAGGAACCTGGTAGATACCGCAATAGATCATAAAGCCGATGCAGGCGATCTTGCATAATCAGCCATTGGTGTAGATGGATGCAAAATGCTACTCGACTAGTAAATACCTCCCTAAATAGACAATGAAGGCAAAGTCTCCAAAGCGTAAACTAAAATCTGACCATAAGAAGAGCTATGTGTGCATCAGAATGGAAGGATCGACATAATATGCAACCCATGATGCTCCTCTCTGCCTAGATGGAAACAGTTTCCCCTTCACCCACTAGGCATCCGTGAAGTTCCTTGGCACAGAGTCCGGATAAGGTATACCAGTTGAAGCTGTTTTGAACAAGGAATAACAACAGAACTGCCCGGTCTGCAACTTGTGAAACCGATCCCTTTATATAGTAAGGCCCGAAAGGTAAATGGACTATGTTGGGAGACGGCAATGCAATGGCATCAGCTGGAAAAGCTCCTCTACTTCCTGTTCACCCGAAATGCTGAAATTTCTTTTAACCTAAACACTATACAGGATACACTTTCTACACTAACACTAAGTTAGTCAATCTAAGATGACATGGAATAAACATGCTCTTGGACCGTGTGCTCTGTGTGAACTGTGGTGTGGGATGAAGACCAACGCCGTACAATTCCCGCCACAATATACACACGTTCACAGATACAGATGTCACCATCTATTCCCATGCAAGGAACGAAGGGTTGACATTGATCTAGCCTACTGCAAAGAAATATGGCTACCACAAGCACAGAAGCTGGATGGGCGTTGAAATACTTCCCGGTAGAAGTGAGGTCCAGAAGATTCACCAACCAGACTCTGAGAACTTCCTTCAAATTCCTTTGGCTGACAAATAAAGAAACCAAGAAGGCATTGGACTCTGTATCAGAAGGCCTCCCTAACTTACGAACTAACTATACATGGTAGCTACAAGAAACAACAAGAAGTTTTCGGTAGTTTGGAGTTTGTCGCACTAGGTTCCCGTGTAAAGCCATGCATTGAACGATCTGTGCTTCTCTTTCGGAGCCCCTATCTTATGGTTTCCAATCTAGGAACTGTTAATGGGGCATTAGCCTGGGCAAGCTGTGGTTCGTCACCATCGCATCAACGTGTCGTAGCTTCCCAAACAAATATGCATGGGCTTGCCGTATGTAGATGAATAAAGCATTACAGTTACTGCAACTGGAGAGGGAGGGTTCCCGGGACCAAAACTCTCAACTAACCACCACCATACTGTGCACGTCCCTAAAAACGTTGATGCATATCAAGCCCAGTTCGGCCACGTTTACGTGTAATTTGAAATTTACCTTCTTTTGTAAGCCCAAAAAGAGAATCCTGATTTATGTGCGAATCTTACGACGCAAAACATATATGGATTATAGACAAAGTTTAGTATCCTTGCCGACATTTTGGATTTTTGACTTCCATGTTGAGGCAAACTGATAGCATTTTTTATCAGTTGTGGTAGCATCTCAACAACACGTTATAATCTATCATTTCCTTTATGATCAGATCCTGAACATAAACTTTATAATTACGCTGTTATTTAACATTTCTGGCGGCCAATTTGAATTTTTGGGTCCAACTGATCAAACATGGAAACTTTAAGTTATCGAGGCAATTGCCATGCCTATGTCAATAAACGAGGGACATTTTCAAGTTTTTTGTGCTTTACCAACCGAAATATACCTTTTTATCCAAAATTTGATTCAATATTGGTATTTGGCAGCCATTTTGATTTTGTTTCGCTCAATTTTGATGCAAATTATAGCCATTGTTAGATTTCGATAGCAAGCTCAACAATAAGTTAACAAAGCATTTTCTAAATTACGCTATAATCTGAAATTACTTTTTATGGCCATGTATAGCTGGAGGAGCGGTCATGGTGGCCATTTTTAAGTTTGTAGGTTAACGGATTAAAAAAAAATCGTTTTATTTTTCATTGTCAAGGTCAGATCTGTGCCTGTGTATATTAAAAGGGGATTATGTGTTTTTGTGCGCAATTTACGGCAACTTATTTTTTCAATTTATTGAAAAAAATATGCATTTTAGTTAAAAATTGATTATTTGGACCGCCATTTTGTTTTTTAAGTCAAAAATCAGGGTGGCCCCAAGCTTTATTTTTTAAACAGAGATAGGTAATGCAACATAAAAAAAACTAGTGGCTATGTGGTAGGAATACTGTTAGACCGAGGATGTTACCGTCTATGTGGAAAACACGGCTATGACTCTGCAAGCAGTAATCAATGGATTGTTTGCAGCGTGCAGCGTCTGGTACGGGGTATTGTATGTTAATTCAACGATTCCTCGACTGATCGAGGAAGCAGTAACGCATTCAACATTTCAATGTATAACCCCAAGATTTGAGTTTGGCGGGCTATTTTTAAATCATTGATGCTCACACGTGCGTGTATTGTCACAAAACGCCTTGACGCAGTTTAGTACTCCATGCCTTTGGTGCATTTACAACACATGGAAGAAGTTTAAATGACCCCAATTTGGTTACACTCATTTTGTCGGGACTATAGGAGAATTTTACTCAAATTTCAATGTTATTTAATGACACTCCTTGGATATATACTGAGTGTTAACAAATGTGATTTTCTCTTTCAATATCACAAAAATTGGAACAAATTGGACCAGTTTATTTCTCAAACTGGTATTTTTTAACCGAATAGGATTGTAATTGGGACATTTTATTTTAATTTGACTGTGTCTTATGATGAAAATGTTGAGACCTGGCCAAAACGCATAAAAAGTGTTAATGTGTGAGCCGGTCCTAGATAATTAATTCACGTGTAGGTTTGCATGAATTGAAGCGCAAAATTTGGGTAAAATTGCTGATTTGCGGGGATACCTCGCTCACCAGAAAAGTTCAGGTGCTCCACAGCGCCATCGTGGCGGCCAAGGCATTGCAAGCCGAAACAGACTGGTTCGATTACGCTCAAGGACTTACAGCTTTGGCTTCCGATCTCTGTTAGGGTATATTCGTTCAGATTGTGGGTGTGCCCGCCCCCCGCGTTGCCTTGTAAAAGGTATGTGCTGAGAAAGGTTTGTCGTTAATGGAGCCCCCTGGTTTTTAATTGTTTAGTACATATGGATCCGGGTTCTAACTGGAAAAAACTGGTAGAACCACGGGAGCCGCCGAATGGTTTTTAGTTGGAAGTACGGCGGTCCGGTAATTACGTAGACGTAATCCTGTTTCTAAAATTTAAAAAAAAGTTGGCTGGCCCGTAAATTGAACCAGTGTTTGAAAAAAAACATTTTCAAGAATGGAAAAATATCGAAAGACATTGTGGGAAAATGGGATTTGCGACTCACTATCGAATGATTGTTCACTTTTCCATGTCTGCGAGCACCGAAGTACCCGACAAAACGTGCAATATCTAGCTAGGGTCTATAGGTTCAGACCCAATTACGATACATATTAAAAACAAAACATAGTAATGGACCCTCTGATGCAAAAACATTCATAGAACCCCTTCGTTTCGGTTTCTTAAAAGAATTCGTTGCATTTACACACATTCGCTATGACAGAATGATAACGTTGGTCTCTCACGCAATATGAAGTTAGATAATATCTGTAGCAGTCTGTGACACAGACTACCCGTAGGAAAATACTTAACGGACCGCCGTAGTTTGCAGCAAGCCCTTGATAGTTCTAAAATGCGCCAACTCCCAACAGCTGCCCTATGTAAAAAATCATTTACAGGCATTCCTACGAATTTCATATGAACTATTGATAATAAATCACTGAGTAGTATTGACAACCTTTTGGATAGAATAGCCCCATGCACTAAAAAAAATATTAATATAGCGGTAAGAATAATACTTAAGGACCTGGGGTTCACTCCCTTTATAGTGCCCAAGGGTCGGACCCCCCCCCCCCCCGCCGCCTACGGAAACTACTTTCCCGGAGGAATTTTTGCACTGACTATATACCACATGTGGATAAGACAACAACAAAACCCGCAATAAAATGATTTTTAATTATTCTTTTTTTATATAAATAATTTATGGGCAAAACATTGTTTTCAAACACGCAAAAAATTGGGCGAACAGATTTTGGAAAATTAATTCACGTTGATAGCTACTATAGGAGACTTCTATTTCATAATTTAACACAAAGCGTGCACTTTTTCGGCAACCCATTATTTTCAATGGGTGTTGCAAAATACGCGTTATTTTCCCATAGAATTGTAGAGTAAACAGTTTATTAAGAAAATATATACACTAAATCATCAAAGCAATAACCATCTATACATTTCAGTCATAAACTTTAAAACTTTAAAAATAACCACAAAAATACCTCACAAAGCAGCTATTAGACGAGTTAGCAGCCTTTTGAAATTTAGCTCTTCAAATACTTTGTTGTTGATATGTGGATAACGTAATGTAATAAAATCCCTTTCTCTTGTACACCATACTGGCGTTCTCTTTACAACTATTGTGCAAATCAGGATAAAAACAGTACCATTGAATTTCACAGCATTATCACCCCACCATATTAAACGCACAATTAAATGAAATTTTATTTGCAATGCTTTATATACATTTTTAAAAATTATATTAAGCATTGGAAACCCAATATTGGTCATTTGTTTGAAGCCATGTTGACAGAAACCTTAACCAACGTATAGAAAACCATATATGAGCAAGTTGGATTTGACGACGTCTATTGACCTATAACACATTATTACAAGAAAGCATCGTGTAAAACAATGCTTAATCAAAGGCACCTAAAAAAACTAATACGCGTGGATTTTGTGAAAGTTGACAACATATTGTTGTAAGGAGAAAAAGACAATTTTGCGGTTGATTTCAGAGAGAGAGAGAGGCGTATGTCATTCGTAATAAGGATATTATGCTAGTAATCGTTTGGCATTTCGATGTTATTCATCCTGATTTGCAATCTTTCACCTATAATTTTTCCCTCATAGCGATTACATCATATTGCAATCTGCAATTACTTTACGTTGTATTGGAATCAATTTAAATACAATTACCATGCATTTGAACGAACGGTGTAAAGTCCACTATATTGCATAATATACTCAGATGTACTAAGAATCACAAGCTTATGTTCATTTTCTATAAACCGAAGTGAAGCTGAAAAAATATTGTGAATGGCATCTTCAGAGCGTCATGATAATCACGAATGACGATCTCGGTGCCTAAGGCAGTGTATCTTCTTTTTGTAGAACATTATACTGTGCCATAAAGTACATCAAATTGACATTTCCGTTTCCACAACATGTTGATTCCCATCATATTCTTATAAATTTCATTTCACGCGTTCAGTTCAAGTCTTACGCCCAATGGCGTTTTCGTGAGCTCTATCGCATAATCTACTACACTTTTATTATTTTGATATGAGCTCGAGTACTAAAGGCGTGGTTTGGGTTCAATGATAATATCATTGCAGTTTGCCGCTCATGGCAAAAGCTTAAAAAACTGTACAGCAAATTCCATTTTATTGTTAACACAATTAGACATTAACCTCAATTTTCAATGCTCATTGCTATCATAATCATCCTTATCGAAATATCAAGCACATAGTTTGAACGGCGCTACTTTCTTGTTTTGGATTACAATTCATAATTAACATGGTTATAGAAAGCCACATCAGTTAATTTGTCACTGTCATCATCATCATCATCATCATCATCATCATCATCATCATCATCATCATCATCATCATCGTCACAGGCACCATCCTATTTAATCTCCATCAACTCAATGTCACATGGTTTGTTTGTCATATTAGTCGTGAGCTGCGAATTACACAAGGCTCTAACTGACATTTTGGTTTTTCGTGAGATATTATTTTTGAAACTTAATGCAGCTTTAACATAATTTTATCTATGTTTTTTTTTTTTTTTTTTTTTTTTTTTTTTAATTTCAGTATTTTTTTTTTTTGTTCTTGTTTTATTATTATTATTATTATGTTTTGGTAAACGTAAAACTCCATATCTAAAAATAACCAAATGTCAGTAAGAACCTTTTAATTCTCAACTCGCAAAGTGCCATAACTCCTGTTCCTTTCAACACGTGACAAATTTCAACATAAAATATCTCTATTCTTAGGTAATATTTTCATCTACCCGCGCTCCAAAAATTACTTTTAAATAGTTTAACAGGGTGGACTAAAAAAAACTAGTTTATTATATAATTATATATTTTTAATTTGACAAAACTGCCCTTATAATTAAGATACGAAGCATAAACCTGGAAAAAATTCGTACCTCATTGGTAGTCTTTTGGTACACTGGGCTTCTCATTGAAGGTCAATTGAAAAGAACAATTTTACTGTTTCCATTGTTAGCGTAGAGGTTTTAAAGCAGATTAATTTCATCAGATCCCAACCTGTAAGTAACCCTCTTATACATTTTCGCTTATCCGTGTTATATACAAAACTGCCTTTTGAGAACCAGAATTCTCGCATTAAAGGCTGATTCAAAAAGAAGTTTACTTTTACAAAAGAATTTTATTTTTGTGATGGTTTAGTAAAAAATCTTAAGGAATTCCTCTGTACATTAATATTGCATTGCAAAAGATCAGTTGCTGCCGTGTAAATTTAAACAAGAATTTTTAAATCTGCACATGCCAAAGCAGTATATACTCATTTGGGAATTAAAAAATCAACCCCACCCGTTTTCCTGACTTTACACATCTGGGTAATTCGCATCAGTTTATTATTCAACAACCAAATCAATAAGCGTGAAGAAGAACGATCCTTTGGTTAGCAAATTTTATTGTAAAAAATAAAGTTTTAGCTATTATACTCATAATAAAAAGCAATATTAGCACATTTTTTGAGAGCGCCCCCAAGTTCCAAATTTATATTTGCAGAGTTATGTTTGGTAATTGTCTATGAAACTATACCTGCAAACGAGAATGCTAAAAAATACGTATTTATCATAAAAATAAGCGATTTTGTAATTAAAATTGGGATCCCAGATTGGACTTACGGTGGGGAGCGAAATGCTACGTTTATGTCCGTCCATGATGAAAATAGTGCCACCTCTATAGAAAATAACCTCTAACTTGGACTTGCCTGAACCAATACAAAAACTAATGGATGAGCGTAGATATGTACACGGCGCTATTTCCCGGCTATTTCACATTGGAAGGCCGTTTCCAGCAGCCGTTGAATTATTATCGGGATCCCGATATTAATTATTCTAATTACAAAATTCCTTCGTTTGTGACACATAGACATTTTCGAGCTTACCCATTTCACTAGCCCGTTACCAATGCAACCGTGTAAGAATATCAATTTTTTTGAAAAATTGAGGGCGCTCTTCAAAAAATGTTCTATATTGCTTTACAACCATAAATCAAACAATAATTAATGTCCATCTTTCTTCCCACACTTCCTGCTGAACCTTCTCCAGGACTCCAAACTTTTTTTTCCGACAACTTGTTTTATCCTTTTAACATTTTTAATATATTTATATACTTGCCTTATGTATGTAATTTGGTGTACCCTGCATGTGTCTGGTTTTGCCCAGAACTGTGAACTGGGTTTTGTGTACAATCTTTTGTGTATTTTTAAATAAAGATTGATGAATATACATCAAGCAGTGTATAATACAGTGTGAGTCAATAAAACCCTACATTCAGGAAATATTTTTTTTCTTCAAAGGTTAAACATTATTTTTTTGCTTGAATGTTTGCTTTGGTTGTTTTCAAGGATAAACAGGCTATCAGAAGATTTTTATTTGGTGTCTTTCGGACTTTGGTTCAGAAACTATGTCAATTTTGCGGAGAGACCTAACAATTCAGTTTGGCCGATTTTAGCCATACAATGCGGAGAGACTGACGCGAATATGACATAACATATTATAGCAAAGACAATTCGACGGCAATTTCAGTTGGTACGATTTCTTCTTGACAAAACATCATTGGAATAAATGGTCTATTGTGTAACAAATTATCAGTAAAATAATCTTCAACAATTAAATTACTATTCTTTCAATCAATCATAAAGAGTCGGTTATTGAAAATCACTCCATATCATGTCTCAGTTCATGAACTCAGAGATTACTTTATACTCATACTTAAATCAATAATTTCAAAAAACTTGTATTTTAAAAAAAGACACAATTTCAAAATTTAATATTTTTGCATAGTTTTTTTGTTTTACATCTCTCAAGGTATTATTTCGCACAATCCAGTAACTCACCAGCGTCCACCCATTGCGAGAGAACTAAAGATGAAGTTTTTTCTTCACATAATTGGAATTAAAATAACCTAACATTCAATATCGCGCTGAATACAAAATAGGTGGCTCCCTTAGGTTAAAAAAAAGCACGAAATCTTGCTGATCCAAGTAAACTGTGGTCTACACCAGCATCTTGACTTTCTTATTTGGAGAATTGAACATTTTTTAAACTCGGCATTTTCCTTTGTAAGCTCCGGCATATTATTTTTTATGATCTTCAATTATTCTCCCACCTTCATTGTCCAATAATTTAATGTTTTTTATACTCAAATCACTGCTGAATAACTGTTCTTCATATAAACGATGCATCTTGGACATGTTACTCTATGTAAACGATTCAGCTCTTTGTTTGCTCACATCGCCAAACAGGATTTTTTTACGTCTCTCAGCAAAATAGAACCTCTTCCTCCAAAGTCTAAATATTTTTTTCCAAAAACACCAAATAAACGTTTCTGAAAGCCTGTTTAATCCCTCTTTAATAGCCAAAGCCAACTTTTGAGCAAAATAATTCTTACGGTATTTTACTTATTTTTTTATTTCTGACTGTAGGGTTTTTATTGCTCACCTGTAAACACGTATAACTATAGTTTCATCGGAACTCTTCTGCAATTATGTTTGTTCAAGCACTGCACATAAGGTGCTGCGTCTGTGATATAACATAAATTAATAACTAATCATGTCTCAATTGCCAATAAATAACATGTAGCATTGGGAAATTCACTTCAAACATTTTTTTTTGTCTCAGGCCTTACTCCAGGTTTTCAGGAGAAGGTAGAACCATAAAATACCCTTTTTTTTGAAAGTAAACTGAACTCTTTGATACCAACCATCGTTTCCTTTATTTTCTTTGTTCAACCTGGTTTCTTCTTCTTCATTCTGTTTCCTCCTGGCAATCTTGGAGGCCGTGGGAATAGGGGAAGGGGTAAAGTGTTTCTCCACATTATAGTTTGTTCCCACATTTTCCTCCCCCAACAGACCCTTGTGGCTATCCCCTTAGTTTAATCAGTCAAATTTCCCAAATAATTGTACATTAATTCAAGATGTTTAGGAGCGCGATTCCCCCATTTCCCCCACAACATTTTTTTTTTTTTTTTTTTTTTTTTTTTTTTTTTTTTTTTTTTTTTTTTTTTTAAACATAATTATATATTCATTCTGATCTGTTCAATGTGATCTTGTGTTTGAAAACGTTTCATGTCGTTACCCCTTACCTTATACTTCTTGAAACTTCAAGTGAAACTGGCCAGTAGTATTTTTTCCTTTTTGTTGTTCACTTGACAATATCCCCGGTTTGGGGTATATCAAATTGGATGCAATAAAAGCGAGCATTAGCTTAGGGACTACTCTAACAAATAAAGTCAAAATATCTCGCAGAAATACAGTTAGATATTTTTTATAATTTTGTTTGGATGTACATACTTTTTGGGGGGCAGTCTTGAAACTGTAAAATTTTAAAAATAACCACAAAAAATACTCACAACTCAGCTGTTAGAGCTAGCACCTTTTAGAATTTAGCTCTTCAAATACTTTGTTGTTGGAGATGTGGATAACGTAACGTAATAAAAAAAGCTTTCTCTTGACACCATATTTTCTTATCTGACAAACTATGTGCAAATCAGGTATAACAACCAGTACCATGATTTCAGCATTACACCCTACCATAACAATAAATTAAATGATTTTTTTGCAATGCTGGGCGAGAAAGGGCGGGGAAATAGCTGCCGGTTCGTGCGTTAGCCGATATCTTGTGTTATTACAGCCTGGACTCGCGCATCTGTGGACCTTCGAGTTTTAACGGTCCATGGCCCGATCCCTAATAGCTCGTCCCCAGAAGCCCAGATTTACCGGAGGTGGTCACATTTTGGGCTCAGAAGAAAGCTACTAGTTTTCTCATTTACCCTGTGAAATCTAGGGCCAAAGGATGTTTAGTTGGAAGTAAGGAGTGAAAATGTACCCAATTTGGTCCGACAAATGATTAATTTTACACAGTACTCTATGGGGCTTACGAAATCACGTTTATAGCTCGCACATGGAAAAACGCATTGAATTTGGAAAATATTCGGCGCGAAACTTTACAGGTGGGGTGTTTGGGTGAAAGCCAATCTATCAAGATGGAAAACTCTCCCATATCCTTAAAATCGGGCAATTCGCCCTTTAAGCATTGGAAAACCCAATATTGAGTCTTTGTTTGAAGACCAATGTTTCACAACGAAAAAAAAACCAACGTAAAGAAAACCCATATATGATGCAAGTTGGATTTGACGACGGGTCTATTGGCCTATTAACACATCTTATGACAGGAAAGAGTGAAAGGCAATGCTTAAAGCAATATTGACACATTTTTGAAGAGCACCCCCAATTTTCAAATTGAGTATTTGCACAGTTACGTTGGGTAATTGTTAGGAACTTACCTGAGAACGAAGAATGCTAAAAAATGCGTATTTATCACAAATAGCGATGTGTAATAAGAATGGGATCCCAGAGTGGCTTACCGGCCGAGCTGGAATGTACGTTTATGTCCGTCCATGATGAAATAGGGCACCTCGAGAAAATAACCTCTAACTTGACTGCCCGAAACTATTCAAAACAACTAATGGATGAGCGTAGACCACATACATGGCGCTATTTCTGGCTATTTCACATTGGAAGGCGTTCCGAGCAGCCGTTGAATTATTATCGGGGGATCCCCGATAATAATTATTCGAGTACAACAATTCTTTCGTTTGTTTTTTCTTGTTGTTTTTTTCTGACACATAGACATTTCGAGCTTAACCATTCCAGGTATAGTTTTACTAGCCAGTTACCAAGGGCAACTGTGTAAAAAATCTCCAAAATTTTTGAAAAATTGGGGGCGCCCTTCAAAAAAATGTGGCTAATATTGCTTTTAATCAAGGCACCTAAAAAAACTAATAACGCGTGATTTTGTGAAAGTTTGACAACCATATTGGTTGTCAAGGAGAAAGCAATTTTGTCGTTGATTTCAGAGAGGAGAGGCCGTATGGTCATACGTAAAGGATATTAAGCTAGTAATTCGTTTGGCATTTCGATGTTATCACCTGATTTGCATCTTTCACCTTTAATTTTTCCCCATAGCCTTACATCAATTGTAACTTAAATGCTTCACGTGTATTGGAATCATTTAAAATACAATTTCCATGCATTTGAAACGAACCGGTGTAAAAGTCACACTATATTGGCACAACATACCCAGAGGGAATAAGAAATCACAAGCTATCTTTTTTATACCGAATTGAAGCGGAAAACATATTGTGAATGGCAATCCTTCAATCTTCAGAGCGTCATGATAATCACGAATGACGAGCTCGTTGCCGTTAAGGCAGTGTATCTTCTTTTTGTAGAAGTACGTGTTGTGCCAAAAGTCTATCAAATTGAAATTCCATTTCCACAAGCATCTATTTGATCCATACATTCTACTTCTTATAAAGTTTCACGCGTTCAGTCAAGGTCTTAACGCCCAATGCCGTTCGTGATCTCTATGCATAATATACTACACCTTTATTATTTTGATATGAAGCTGAAGTAAAGGCGTGTTTGGGGTTCAAGTGTTAAGATCATTGCAGTTGCGTTATGGACAAAAAAAGCCTTACAAACTGTATAGCATATTCCATTTTTACGTTAAACCGAAGAGACATAACTCAATTTTCATATCATTTATCATAATCATTTCTTACTAGAAATATCAAGCAATGTTTGCAACGGCGTACTTTATTGTGGGATACAAATTCTAATTATCCATGGATAGAAAGAACATAAGTTAAAGTGTCCACTATAGACCAACTCTAATAATATGAGGTCGGCGCCGTTGTAATATCACCATCTATCGTAGTCGTTATCGTCGTCGTCATCATCCATCATTCGTATAATAGGTACTATTTTCAGATAACATGCGTCAAAAAATTGCCTTTAAAATTACAGGGTGAGACAAAACTATTGTATAATAATTATATATTTTTAATTTGGACCTAAAACTGCCCTTATAATGAAGGTCAATTGAAAAGTACAATTTACGTTTCCCTGATGGTTAGAGCAGAGGTTTTAAAGCAGATTAAATTTGATCTGATCCCACTTGACCTTCCGACAACAATGGGAACTCAAAGTCAGGAGATTTCCATGGGTGTACTTGAAAGAGTATTCAGCATGACACATAAACGCAAGATCTGGAGGAACTGCAACACCCATGGCGAGGGCCAAATTGTGTAAAAACATTTTTATGGAGTGTGACACTGAGCCACTATCGATGAGATTGCGATTTATCTCCGTAGTGAAAATTTTTACACCAATTTGGACAATCGACGACCTCTGAAGGACGACATCAAGCCAAGATTCTACGTATTACTGTTGGGACCATTTGACCATCATCGATAAACTCCGAGTTTCCAGCTCCTCTCTCTACCAATGGCGCGGTACAGAGGAGACGCTAGATTATTTAATATTGTTGTTAAAATATTGAATTTGCAACTTCAAAAACCACATATGCAACCATTTTTTCCAGGGTTTTGTTTTTCTTTACTGGTTGCAGAAGGACATGTTGAACACAAACTCCAAGTTGTTAATGAAAAACTCGAATTGTCCCAACATCAATACAACGAATATTTGCCATGGCAATGCAGGATGTTGACATATGAATTTCCTCTCGATTGATCAGGTGGTTTGTGGGTGATAGTGAACAATCACTTCCACGAAACCCAATAAAAATGCCATGAGTTTTAGTGAAGGACTTTAGGAAGGCCACATCGATCATGTTTACCTTTGTGCTAATAAGTGAAACATTGAAATGTGCTTTTCAAATCACTTCAACTAAGAAGCCTCCTCATGCGAAATGCCTCACAAAATGGTATGAAATAATTTCACAAGTTTAATGTTTCCCATTTGAGCCTAAAATTAGGTTCATATTATGTTAACAAAAAGTTACAATTCCCCCCCACCATGTTTCAGATTTTTTTTATTTTACCCACCCTGCTAAAGTAACCTCGTTGAAAAGTTGCCGGGTGACAACAAGAAAGGATTCGTTTTTGAGACCAGAATTAACAAATACGAAAGGACATTTTCAGGATAACAGTGAATAGACAAGTTAGCCTAAGTATCGATAATGCGGGTGATGATGATGTATTTTAACGGCGGTAGTTACTAGCGGAGCAAACTATCCTTACTATGGAAGTTACTACTCGGGAGGTACTCTCCAACTACTCTCTAACCTATACCCATAAGGCTGCGAGCAGTAATCTGGCAAGGAGTGCTTACTAGACGCGTAATTACCCTGTTTCCATCGAAGATGGTATAAAAAATCGAGTAGATAAAGCCACAACATTGCAAGTTACCAGCATACACTTCTCGTGCTAGCGTCTTTTGTTGTTATCTATTGTTTTCCCGTGTGTTATCTACTACGAATCGGGTTCGAAGAGGCTACTGGGGTGTTATTTTTAATAACACCTAGAGCTTGTTATTTTAATACCATGCCACTCGGAAGGCTGGGGTCACAACTGTACGCGCGGGTCACGGTGATAGTTCGACCCTAGAAATACAATGTCCTGACAATTGATATGCGGCGCGAATCTGTATAGATACTGATGGCAAACGGAAGATACAAATTCGATGGTGTCAAACTATGCAACGTAATGTATGTAGAAATATAGAGCGGTGTGCTTACCTGTAAATGAACTTTCTCAAATTGATGCTCTTTACATGAAACATTTTATCATAATAACATGACACAATTTATTATTTACAAAGCACAAATATATGATATAATTCAGATATTCAGATTTATTTTTCATACTGTCATTTCTAAAATTTGTATGCAGAACGGCAATTCCTTAAGGGTAATTGCAAGAAGACAAAAATGAAACAAACAACAGAAACCTACCCCAAGAAAATTTTATGGTTGATCTGACCAAACACGGTTGAATAGAAGAAGGTTCCCACCCTCCCCCCCCCCAAAAATAACAGGTACTACGTCAGTTTAACCGGCTTGATTAAAAATTGCCAGAGCTCCCCAATCCTACTTTCCCGCCGTTCATTTCCATTTGAAATCAAATGCTGTTTCCACAATGTCGAAATCACCCGATACACATAAAGATATTTAGAAATATTCTAAATCAGCGTAGTGTTTAGGGATGATAGGGTTATAGTCTTTACTCCGTATAGGCTTGGTTGATTTCTTTCATTCAATCTACTCCAAGGATAAACCAAAACAATCGTCATTCTTTCTTCTATTAAGAAAAGCACTGATCAATCAACCATCTAGTTACTGGAAGGTTAATGGCCAGAGCAATCAATATAACCCCTTTGGTTATGTAACGATCGTCACTGGATGGTGACAAGGACAAGGTTTGTAAATGTGTAAATTTAAATTGCGGAAAAAATATTTCAGTATACAATCCAATTTTAGCATGTTAATCAAAAAAAAGGTTTGTTAAAATGTATTAATATATCACCTCTCTAAGTGTATAATATATAATCAATTCGCTATGATGGCTTTCGTGAAAATAACAAGCTTCGTGCTGATGACTTTGTTAACTTACCTCTCGCGGAAAAGCCGCTCGAGTAAGTTAACCAATTCTCCAAGCATTTCAAGCTTGTTATTTTAACGACCGCCATCTACTCATTGATTACTAATTCATATCAGAGCATATGTGCAGCAAGCAAATGACTGGCAGAAATCACAGTCACGCACAGAGTTGGGTGATTGTCTCATGTAGCAGTGCAAGTCCTCTGGTTCCCATTATTTTAAGAATTAAGGACATGATATATGCCTACTGGAAATTATATTTACATTTCCTAAGCA
Organism: Ophioderma brevispina; assembly: GCA_023653785.1. Taxonomy (NCBI): domain Eukaryota; kingdom Metazoa; phylum Echinodermata; class Ophiuroidea; order Amphilepidida; family Ophiodermatidae; genus Ophioderma; species Ophioderma brevispina. The sequence goes on from JAMKCH010017236.1 coordinate 17,804, forward strand.
GCTAGAAACAAAACTTTTGATTGGATGACAGCCACACCCATCACAGTGGATAACTTCTCAGTTCATGCATGTATGGAATGATCTTACGCATGTCTTGAGAGTACCGTTATAATAATAATAATAATAATAATATACAGCATTTGTATAGCGCCTTTTTCCAAGGATTCAAAGCGCAAGCGCCTATGCTCATCAACCAAGGGCACAGTTCAGTGGTTGTACTTGTACCTGCTTGACATAACGATCTTGTGTATTCTAGGAGATCATTTCTTATATACACAAAACTCAGGGTGTGTTTTCTAAATACACTTGTGAATGAAAGCTATTGAACTGTGCCTATTGATACTGTCATTGTCTCATAGCAGAGACATTATAAACGTCTCTGCTCATAGTGACAAGCGTTGTTTTAAAACATGTTTCCGTAAGTTTGAATTTTGTAATCTCTGTGCAATGGACTGTGGTTAAAATATTTAGAATCTATTTGGATTGATAAACGCCCACAACGGTCCAATTGCTGAACTCACCTATAAAATGGATATGGGGCTGTAAAAGGCTGGCATTTCCAACCCCGTGGTATTTCAAAATTAAAGGTTGATGCATGATTATGGCTGATGCCTGCATTAATATTACTGTGGTAGTTTAATATAATACGAGGGGTTTCCTATGGTATCAAGTAATTTACACTTAACATATTAAGTACTAACATACTCGCTAAAGCGATGGTGTTTTAAAAGACTATCTGTTTTACAGGGGACTCTACCAATAGCGTGATTTAAAAAAATATTCCAAAAGAGGCAGAATTAATCATGTAATGAACATAATCACAGGTTTCTCTCCTGAAAACATTAATTGTGATTATTTTTTTAAACTGGCCGACATCAATCTTAAAAAAAAGTTGGTCACGATTGACGACGGCTGCATAATCGCATCATCCATGTTACATAAAATGTTTCGTCTATTCATGTGTGGCGCGTAAAAACGTAAACATTCCAAGACGGGACAAACATATTAAGGGACTTATAAATCCCCGAAAGTATTTTTACTGCATTTCTGGCATCTTTCCAGACTTTCAAGAAGCTAATCAGGTTGAAACCTGGAGATAATAAGAAATGGAGCGTAGAGGTAACACTAAAAATAAATCATTTCCAAGTTATGAACATTTAGAATAAGTTTTTGTAAATATTAGCTGTGGAGGGTGGGAATTCTGATTCGAGAACTAACCTTATCATCAGTTGGCCGATGTAGGTTCTTTACATCCATAACATTCTTCAATGATGAAAAACAGAAAGTATATAAAAAAGATTCTTTTCAAAATGTCAAACTGTTAAGGCTGGTTATTCTGAAAGGAGGTCTAACTTTAGACCGGGTTTAAAACCCGGGTTAGTCCTATATGAGCGGACTTTTTTCCTTTCAAATACTCTAAAAATGTGCTGTAACGGTTGAGAACATTTCTCATGGGTCCATCCATGAGTAATTTTCCCACCCATTACATTTAACTTTTACAGTATTTTGAAAGGAAAAAGGGGGTTCACTCATATGGACTAAACCATCGTTTAACCAAGGTTCCAGATACCCGGCCAAAGATTCTATGAAGCAACTAAAATAACCTCCCTTTGGCAAACCTCGGAAAGTTGGGATTGATGCAGCGCCTCACAGGTCGCTTTCGTCTCCCGTGCGATGATTTTACTCAATTTCTACGTGTTTTGATGGTTTATTTTTTTTTTCGGTTTTATGGATTTGATGACATATGTATGTTATATGATACCTGGATCATTATGATGCCTCATTTTGTGATTTTTATCAAAGGATTTCGTGCAAGTCTGGATTCTTGCATGACTGTCATCGTTGAAAAACTGGTAGTACTGTTTGATACTATACGTGTATTCCAGTGCAATCTTCAATCAATAACTCCGAGATGGTCACTACAGGTGAATTGACCACCACTGTGGTCACTACAGGTGAATTGTCAAGCAAGAAAACTGGATGATCGAATTAGTTTTACTGCGGATTTAGTTATCACTAGCATGAACCCACCCGGTCGCTAATGTTTTAAAGACTGTGGATACAGATGAGGTATGGAGGCGCTTGGGGTCTCTCAATTTAAACTCAAGCGTTCTGTCCTCACTAATAGGAAAAAATAAAAACAAAACGTGTGAGGAAGAGGTGGCGGGCAAAGCGATCAAAACGTGGTGGACAAAAAAAACGTAGATCCAAACAATAATCACTTCTCGGAACTCATGTAACACTAACTATAATGATGTAAATTTGAACAATCTCAATAAATTGAATTTGGAAATAAGAAGTAGTTTGGAAATAATGTTTGGAATTGCACCAATCGAATATGCCAACAAAACTTGACCAAATTCATGATTATACTTGAAATGTTGGATATTCTAGTCATCACCGAGACGTGGCTCGGTCAAGAAGACCCAGTTGTTATTGGTGGAATGCCACACCTTCTGGTTACTCTCTGTTAAACTTCCCCAGAGGGCAGACAACCTGGCGGGATTGCCCAATTCATCTACAAATCAATTTTAAACTTGGGTATCTCTCAGATTTGAATTACATGTGTGACTGATTTCTATAAGACTTTTCTTTTGATGCCATAGATCGTACTTATAAATCCAAAAAGAACGGGTTGACACCATCCAATTTCTTGAAGGAATTTGAAAGTTTCCTATGTGATATTGCATGTGCATGGGAAACTTCTAATCTGGGCGATGTCAAGTACATGTGGATGTACCAAGTAAGCCTGAAGTCAGTCGCTATTTATCTTTACTTTCCAACATGGTCTAAAGCAGTTTATTGATAGATACGCATAAATATGGACATATCTGACCATGTTATTTGTCGCGAGGATGAAAACTTGTTGATTGATTTGGATGTATCTCCAAATAGATATGGATTGATACCACATGTTGAGTGTGTCTAACAAGATGAAGCCCACCACAGAAAGGAAAATCCATAACCAGAAGGAATGTCAGGGACCTAGATCTTGAAGCTTAAGTCCGACTTAGAATCATGAACTTCGCGAACTGTTAGTTTAGATGATCCTAACATACAAGCCACTGAGTATAACATTAGGGCTCGCCGGGTTCTTGACAAACACTGTCCAGAACAGATTCGTGTTAAAAGAAAACTATTAGAAATGAACTTCAAGTGGTTGATGATATTGTATGTCCGATCGGGGAAGAGGAAAGCCGTAAATATGGAACGTAAATGGCGTAAAACGCGTAGCATAGGGTGACTATAAAAAGTACTCTGAAAAAAAACAAGACGGTAAATGAAATTGGTGAAATCAAAAATCTGACCATTTCATACGTACTTTCGATGCAAATGCAAAAAACAATGTATAGTACCTTAATTTCACTTTTGAATACTAAGATTAGTGCATTGCCTACTCGTAATTCTGACCGAAGCTCTGTGCAAAATTTTGCAAATTTCTTTCTGAGAAGGTTTTCAAAAATCAGATCTCAAACTTGATGTTGCAATGTTAGTGGTTAATTCAAGCAGGCATATGTATGTAGTGGGCAATAATCATGAATCGAAACTGAAAAATGTTATTCAGACATGTTATCTTCCACTAATTTGTGCAAATAATGTTCATGTTTTGGAGAATTTTACTTTTGTTGATGAAAACCTGAAGTTTCGTGTAAAATTATATCCAAAATTCCAAAACAAAACCAGCTGTTTAGACCTATTTCCAAACATGGGCTGTTAAAGGATTGTGTTGACATCGTTGCCCCTGTCATTGTTTCTCTTGTGAATAATCAGTTAGGTATGGTGTATTCCTTAACATCTTTACGGAAGCTGGATTTAAACCTCCTTATCAAGAAAATCACCTGAATCCGGGACGTGTTGAAAAAAACTACGTCAGTATCTAAAACCTCCCCACCTTGGCAGATTCTTGAATGTACCCGCTATCCAGGTTCCAATGATCTCTTCATCTCAAAATTTCACTGAAACATTTCAATAAGCTTATAAGTCGGCCCACAGTACTGGGACAGCTTGTTTGCGTGTTAAAATGATTATGCCTCAAGAATTTGGGTCATTGGTAGAATGTGTTGCTGGTATTACTTGATATGTCCGCAGCCTTCGAGACCATAGACCACGGACATTTTGTTGATAGGATTCAAAAAGATATGGTATCGGAGGCTTTGCCCTGGGTTGGTTTAAAAAACTCATATCTCAAAAATAGAAATAGTAGAGTTAGCATTTCTGGCAATATTCTCATAGCCATCCGTTGAAATATGGGTTCCACAGGGATCAGTTGCAGGTCCACCAGATCTTCCACTGCTTATGCCAGGCCTGTAACTGAAATCTTCAGACTTTAAGGCGCTTACCACATATACGCTGACGACACCCAGCTTTATGTCAGTTTCGATCCGAAGGTGTCCGGTGGAATGGAATCTGCGCAGGCTAGACTAACTAATTGCATTGCGGAGGTTAGGACTTGGATGTTGAAGAACAAATTTGTGTAAATGATACACAAAACCGAGTTCTTCATCCTCTCGTCACAGCAAAGGCAAATTATTTAAACCGCAGCACGTTTCTTTGAAGATCGGTGGATCTGAGATTGAACCCTCATCATATATTAGAAATCTGGGTATTATATTTGACCCTGTATGAAGATGGATACGCATGTTTCTCATTATGCCGTCTGTCAAATTTCATTTACGTTTATTTGCGAGGAATTCGTAGGTTATTGATCGTGGAAACTTGTGCACATGCAGTACGATCTTTGGTCCTTTCGCGGCTGGATTATGGAGCAACTCTTTGTTGGGTGGCAGTCCGCTAGTAATGTGCAGCGACTACGGGGCTCAAAATAGCGCTGGCGCGCTTATTTATTGGGTCCATAAGCGCACTAGTGCTTCCACCATATTTGGATCTCATGGTGCCAGTCCAGCAAAACGATTTAATTAAGATCCTGCTGCATGTGTACAATTGTGTGCATAAAAAAGGGGACCTTTATATTGCAAAAACATTCTTCACATTATGAGCCGGTCGGGGTGGCCTTAGATCATCTTCAAGATACTATGCGCCTTGATGTCACCTTACCAAAAAACGTATGGTGGCGATACTGCATTTCGCATTGGCCCCCAACTTGTGGAACAAATTCCATTCGAATTCGCCAGGCTCCAAATGTCAAAGTTTTCAAAAAGTTTAAAAAAATCTCTTTCCGAAGGATGAGTTTTTAATCCAATGTTTGTGGCATTACATTTTTCCTATGCTGCATTTGTTGGGTCCATTTTATAATGTATTGGATTTTATCATAATAATGTGTTTCTAGGCCGATAGTGTATCAGGGTATTGTATTGATTTATGTCTTATGTATGTTATATATTTTGTATTTTAAGGTTATCTGATGAACCGTATTTTTTATTATATTCGTTTTTAAACTTTCTTTGTGAAGCGCTTCGATCCTCGGGAGAGGCGCTATATACAGCCTGTAATAATAATAATAATAGGTATATTAGACTAAGATAAGATGTGATGTATGATGATGGGGACCTATGGGCGTCACTTGTTGAAACATTCAGGACGCCCTCTGTTGTTTTCTGGCAGGCAAAATATTACAGTAGTTTCTGTGAACAGACCACATAAAATTCTGGTTATAATTACTTGCAGAATCTTCCTGATCTAAAATGTCACAAAAATGCAGTGGTAGCAGTGCTTATTATGCTTGATAAGGAAGTTATTAAAACAAAAGGTACAGCAAAAAACGAATTTCCCATTGCCAAAGTATAGGTGCTTTCTGCTGTTCAGTTTCTCTCTTACAACAAAGGGGCGCCTAAAACATAAACAAAGCACTAATCTATGAAATAAAACCAATAGATGGTTGGAGTAGGAGTATCGACGAGTTTGTAACCTATGGGAAATTACGTATGTTGCTTTTGTATTACCATTTAAATTTATGCGACATAGTCACTAATAACCAATGCTTACCAAGGCGTATGCTATATAGGAACTTCACCTTCAAAACATAGCTAAAGGCAAGGGGAAGCTAAAGGAAGGCATGCCATGTTTGCCCAGATACACCTTGTTCAAAAGCATATACAGACCGCACGCA